>LPNX010004477.1:37931-54184 GCA_001517045.1 Pseudotsuga menziesii | reverse complement strand
AGACACATCTTTCAATAATATACAAGAATTATAATGTAACCAATTTACCATTTGAATCACATTCTAATCTATTACACATTAGTAAAAAATATGTATTTTTCAACAAGAACACCAAATATAACTAAAATAAAACAATTATCAATATAACATTCCAATCTATCACATGACTATCATTAGGTATATCATTCTTAAGTAATGACACATGAAATACATTATACACTTTGATACATGAAGGTACTGCAAGGTCATAAGAAACATGTCATATTCTAGCTAGTATCTCAAAAGGGCCACAGTATTTTGAAACAATCTTGGAACATTTCCCTATATTCTAGGGGCTCTTCTTGGGTTTGACCATCAAAACTATCTGATATCCTAAAGCAAATTGTCTTTCATTCTTGTTCTTATCCACCTAAATCTTTTGTATGTCCGGAGCTTCTTTCAAATTCCATTTTATTTTAACCATCTAATCTTCCGTGTCCTTCAACAATTCCGGTCCAATGCCAATTCTATCCATTAGATTGTCCCAACTAATAGGAGTATTTCACTTTCTCGCATGCAATGTTTTTGCATTGATTTCTTAGTAGGATAGAAGTTTCCTTATCCTGATCTTGTCGCCTTTTTTTCAACTACTCTTGAAGGGTCGACACAACACTTTCAAATATGAGGTATGCTTTTTCCAGAGGTTTGTCGGAGTCGGTCCCGGCTGGAATTGTGATAATTTGTTGTGCTAAGCTCTCAA
This sequence comes from Pseudotsuga menziesii, assembly GCA_001517045.1. Taxonomy (NCBI): domain Eukaryota; kingdom Viridiplantae; phylum Streptophyta; class Pinopsida; order Pinales; family Pinaceae; genus Pseudotsuga; species Pseudotsuga menziesii. The sequence goes on along the minus strand of LPNX010004477.1, from coordinate 53,445 downwards.
ACTTGGATAAAGATGTGTTTTGATATATTTTTAGTTGTTTAATGTGTTGTTTTTCCTCCACTCTTCTATTCTTGTATTCCCGATCAATTGCATCTGTCAGCAGATCTAGTTCTTCTTCTTTAGCTTTTTGTGGATCAAATGTGGTTCTTGGAACGAATTGATCTATATGTACTAACATGTGTAGTTGTTGTTGTAATTGTTGTATACATTGCTATTGTTTATGTTGTTCTTTCTGTTATTCTTCTTTTCTTTTATTTTCTTTTCTTTTCTTTCTTTTTCTTCTTTCCTACTCTTTACATTCTTTCTTATTTTCGGTGTGTTTTCCTAGTGGATTTTGTATCTCTACTACTGATTTTGGTCTCTGTTCGATAGCTGGAGTTGTATCAACAGTTATAGGGAGGATTATGTTGGTAGTGTCGAGGGAAACCGGGATATTGGTTGAAATGTATTTGGTTGTAGGTTACGATAGTGGTGGTGGCGAAGGAGGCGAAGAATGCAATATAGGGTTGACGATTAGGCCTATTATCTCACATGGAAAATATTACTTGGAATTTCTTGTCGAAGTAGGTTCAGAAGTTGGTTATGATGGTTGTAATACAGTATCCGAAACATCAACAATGGGGTGGATTCAAAAAAATTTATTAGATGAAGGATGTTGTGGTGGTGTCAAATGGTCGACATGTTGGGGGATGAAAGAGGAACTTTTCTCTACCACAATATTACTTGTTGGGTCAGTATTTTTCTATAGAATGGTTTCAGTATATCCAACAATTTGGGATTTAGAAGTGGATGGTGGCAGAAGGTCAAAAATTTGAGATTCATGGATGGATAAAGTAGACTTCTACCTTTCCTTGACTAACACTGATCTTTTTACTATCATCATTTTCCAGTCGGGGAGAAGGAGATGGAAGTTGGTTGATAAACTCTTGTAGGTCATTATCCTTTTAAATGTGTGATCTTAATGGTGTTGGTATCTTCTACAGATACTGATGGTTTAGGGTTAGAGGTGTGGTAATCGTCGAAGTCGGTATAAATTCTTCTTCGACAACTAGGCTCGGGGATGGCAGTGATGGGATATGGGTGAGGTCGACACGTGGTTTAGTAATAAACCTGAATTTCTTTGAACTTGCTTTTGGTCAGCTCGGTCGTTGCTGATCTTCTGTGATAAATTATTCGTATTTTTTCTTTGATAAGGATCTTATGTTTGACAGCATCTTCTAATATTTGTGTTGCACTGTCAAATAGATCTGTAGTGTCATCTTCAATTGGTTCCTAAAGAATAAGCTTGTACTTCCCCTTTCCTTTGGTTTTACTCTTTTTGTTATGTCGTGCTTTAACAGTTCGTTGGCCACCTGACATATGTTTTTCTTTGTGAGAGCATACTCAGCTAGTGGGGTATCTAATTGAGTTCTTTTGTCTTTTTGTTCTATTTGATCTTCTGGTTGTTGTTGATGTAATTGTAACTTCAGAATGTATTCATCCATATATCTTATGTATTATACCTCGATGTTTATTCCAGGATGTGTTTGTAATGTATTTGAGTCATGTCATACCCCGATGTTTATTCTGGGAAGTTTCTATAATATAAACAACTCATTTCAAGTCATTGTGGGTAACCATCCTATAAGTTAAGGGTTAAAGTCCCTGCAGTTGTGGGGACCTAGGGTTATTAGACTATCCTAAGGAAGTTGACCATAGGTGAGTCATTGTGAGTCAAGGCAATAGTCCCCACCGTTGTGTTAAGGATAACCCTCCTTGTTGGTCGGAGGAGGAAAATTCCCCACAAATTGTGGGGCACTAGGTTATTAGACACTCCTAGAGATGTCGGCTCTAGTAAGTAATTGTTAAGTGAGGCTGACATGTTGGAGTGGGTTTCAAGTGAATGAAAGAATATAAATAGAGAGTGAGGCTCTCTATTTATCACACACACACTCACTCATTGGGGCGCATGAATGAGAGGAGAATTTGTTGGGACAAGAGAGAGACTGCTGCTGTCAGGAGATCATCTTTATGTTTTTGGGTTTTACTTCTGGTGCTGATTCTATCTCTGAGGAATTTGCAGGGTTTTCTCCTTTATGGTTTCCCTGAGGAAAATTCTTTGTGTCTCTTGTCTCTTGTGTTTTTATTGCTGTGCATGTTATTCTCTCACTTAAAGATCCTAAGATCATAATGCTAGCTTGAATGATAAAAATCTAACATGGTTTCAGAGATACCTGAGAAGAAGACATTGTGCAGCTGCAGAAGTTAGCGCTTCTTACTTTTTGGGTCTCTCTCCACAATCCTATTAGCAAAATTATTCTAAGCTGACTCTCCATTGAAGGGCGCATCTTTTTGTCAAAGCGAAATTCGATTCCGAGCATTTTTAGTTATGGTGTGGGAAATTAGGGCTTCTTACAGAAGAGGAATTATTGAGTGATCTCGGCATAGGATTTATCTCCTCATCAAAATCGAATTTTAGAGACCTACGTCAAGATTTTTGGTTAGGTGAAACTCTGGGAAAATCAAACCCTAGTTTGACCCCGAGCTAGAAAAACCCTAGATTACTAAAACTGATAAGTTTTGGTACATTCGCTATCTCTTGGGATTGGTGAAGGCTCAAGAGATGAAAATTTATGTGACCAAAGATAAAATCCTGATTTACATTGTTTCCAAAATTCAGCCTCAAATTCACTATATTATGGGAGATATGATCCCTCCAAGTTAGGGTTCTAGCCTCTTCCAGAATTCATCCCTAAACAAGACACCTAGGGAGAATTGATATATATTGGGCTACAAAGGTCCAAATGAAATTTATGAAGATGTTCCAGAAAGAAAACGAAATGTAATTTTTGTGGTATGAGTTTCAGACTCAGAAGAGGAACCAGTGACATGTGGAAGTCTGTACAATGTCACTGTTCTGAACAGTCCTGTAATAGGTCACCTTGGGAAAATGATCATAATTCCCAATTGGTGAAACCAATTTGATGAAACATTTGGTGGTGGAATAGGAACATGCGAGGCTACCTTACTGAGAAGTGTCATAAATATAGGATCAATAATTTCATAGATACCGCAGAAACAGTAACATGCATTTCTGCAGAAGAAATTGAAAAACTAGGGCTTCTTGTTCCGGGAGCTTCCCTCCACTGTTTTCAGAAAAGGAGTACATTGGACAACTCAAATTGAATATATCTATATTTCTATCCAATAATATCTAAAATATTCTAAGTTTTGAAAATTATGGTTTCTCTAACAAACCCTAGATCAGCTAGCTCCGGAACCAGGACGGACACCTCAAATCGGTAAGATCTAATCTTTTGCGATTTGCATTTGGGGTTCTCATTTCAAAGTGATCTATCACATTAGCTTGATGATAAGCTTGGTGAAGTTGACAACTTCCAAGCATGGAAGTATTTGATCTCTCTGAAGAAAATGGATTGGACACCTACATGAGTAGAGAGGTTCCAGTTCCAGAGGGAGATGAGGCTAAAAGCCTTACACCAAAAGAACTTGGTCAAGGCCAAGAAGATAATTGTTGATTCAATCACAGATCACATTGTACCACAAGTGTCTCCCCTAAAGACACCGAAGATGTTTGATTCCTTAACCAAGCTATTTGAAGGGAAGAACATAAATCAGAATATTACTTTGAGAAAATAGTTGAAGAATGTGAATATCCATAATGCAGAGACCACACAGTCATACTTTATGGGGGTCTCTCAAATCAGAGAACAATTTAAAGCAGTATAAGAAGAAGTGGAGAATGCAGAAGTGGTGATAATCACCTTGAATGGCCTCTCAGGATCATGGGATTCATTCATTCGAAGAATGTGTGCTAGAAGGAAGTGATTACTTTCAACATACTCTGGGAAGAGCACACACAAGAAGAAGCTCAACTAATAATAAGAGAAAAGAATATGGGAGCAACTGAAGATCAAGCTCTCACCATCCAAAGAGGATCCCTCAAGAGATAAGGAATATGAAGAAATCAACTCTTGAAGAACCTCTTATCCACCTTAGCATTTGGATAAGAAACAATGCTATTATGAATGAAGAAGATGATGAAGCTGAAGGCTCAAGAAGGAGTCTACCCACAAAACAAATAAAGATAAGTATTCAGTTAATGTATTATGCAAGATAGAATGTTTGCATTAATGATAGTATACTACTAATATGCATGTAATGGGTAAGTAGATCATGGTGCTATACAACTCTCCATTTCTAATTATCTAGAATGAAACATCTTTGCTGACATATTGGATTAGTGCACAATCTCAATGTTGTCCTGGTAGAGATGGAAGGCATCTAGAAAAGTTTCCGTGAGATATGGATGAATGTTGTATTGGCTAAAGTAGTTGCATGATCATATATTTATGCATTAGAACTTTCCAGTATGAATATTCATTATGAAATGTTTCTAACCATACAATTGTATTTGACTTGTAGGAAAGATCGCATACATAATCGCCTACAAGAAAAGAAGAATGAGACTTGTTCCGAAAAACAAGTAACGACAGTTCAAGATGAAAAATAATATGACGAATGCAACGACATCATTGATGCAGAACCTTCCAAGAAGAAAGGGAAGATCAGTTCAAGAAGAATGATGTCTAGGATGAAGTATCGATACATGAAGGGAAGTTCGTAGTTCCATCATGCGGTAGATGGAAACATCGTGGGATACAAGGAAATATTTGTAGCATGAGGCTTCTCACGAAAAGAAGGCATAGACTACAAAGAGACATTTGCAGCTAGTGGGAGTTGAGACACATGACAGAAAGAATCATGTGTGCAAATGAAAGAAGGCCTTGTATGAGTTCAAAACACACCCATGGGATAACACATACATGATGAGCTTGATGAAGATCTGAACCTATGCTACAAGGTTGATAGAGGATGACAAGCTCATAGATGGGTGTGAGAAGAACTTTTGAAAAATTTCAAGATAGAGGATATTGGTATCCAATGATCCTAGATGGATACATAGAATATTAGTAGCAGAGGAAGCTACTTGTCACTCCAATACAGAATGTTTCAATGCATAGAGTACGGAAGACAGAGGGAGTATGATGCTTTAGAGGGAGTGACTGCAGAAGATCCTAAGGTTCGACATGGTACAACAGGTTGGACAGATTACTGATGACTCTAGGCTTTAATAAGAGTAAAGCGAATTCCAACCTTTGCTTCAAGGTTGAAGATGGAAGACCAGTAATGCTCCTGTTATGTGTCAATGCACTATTTTCTAGGCATGGAGGTGTGGACAAGGGAATTATGCAATAGAGATATTGAAGAGGTTTGGGATGATAGACTACAAGGCCATGACCACACCTATGGCATCGAACATGAAGCTATTGAGTGTTTATTTATCAAAGACGGTTGATGCTATGATGTATCGTCAGATGATTCGGTCCTTGATGTAACTAACAAACACGAGACCAGACATTTGCTTTGCTGTGAACACCTTGATCCAGTTCTTGACAGATCTGAGACATGTTCACTTGATTGCTGCAAAGCATATTCTGAGGTACCTAAGGGGTACAATTGATTATGGGCTCAAGTATGAGGTGAATCAGAAGATTAACCTGGAAGCTTATGTTGATTCAAATTGGGCAGGAAGTGCCATCGATAGGAAGAGAACTTCAGGGTGTTGCTTCAGTATGGGATCAGCTATGATCTCTTAATTTAGCAGGAAACAATCCTGTGTGGCACTAAGTACAGCTAAAACAGAGTATGTCGCAGCTTGTTCAGCTAGTTGTGAGGCAGTATGGCTACGGAAGCTATTGTCTGATTTATTTGATCTCCAGATGGATGGTACTTGTATACATTGTGACAACCAAAGTTGCGTGAAGTTGTCAGAGAATCCAGTGTTCCATGACAAGTCGAAGCATATCAAGATCAAGTATCACTATATCAGTGATATGGTGCAGAGGGGAGCAGTGAAGCTCGAGTATGTTGTGGCAGAGGAACAGATAGCTGATGTGTTAACAAAGCCATTGGCTAGGGTGAAGTTCAAGTACTTCAGGGAGAAGCTTGGCGTTCTCCAGATCGAGATCTCCTCCAAAGGGAAATGATGAGACCCAAAGCCATTTTGACATGGTGATAGGATTGGTTCCTTCCATGGTCATATGTAATGGTTGATCCATTCTGTCATGGTGAGAGGATTGGTTCCTTCCATGTAAGATGTGAGTGTTGAGCCATTCTAATGTGACTGTAGGATTGGTTGCTACATGATCAAAAGTAAGCGTTGAATGCCATTCTTGGAATGGAGGCGCCTGGTCAGTTACTAGGTAGCTCAGTATGGGACTGGGGGCCATTCTTATATGATTGTAGGATTGGTTCCTATAAGATCAGATGTGAGTGCACTCCCTTCTGACATTGGTTGTCAGATGTAATTGTAGAGCTCTTTCGACATGAAGGATTGGTTCCTTGCATGGTCAAATATAAGTGATGAGCCTTTCTGGCATTGGTTGTCAGATGTAAGTGCAGATCCTTTCGGAATGGAGGATTTGTTCCTCGCATGGCCGAGTGTAAGGGCTGAGACTTTCCAACATTGGTTGACGAATGTGAGTACTAGGCCTTTCTGACAGGGTTGTGGGAGGTGTTCCCACATGGTCAGATGTGAGTGTTGGGCGTGTCTTTCTGATATGATTATAGGATTGGTTCCTACATGATTAGATGTAAGTGATGGGTGGGCCATTCTGACTTAGGGTTAGATACAAGTGCTGGAAGAAGACCTACATGGAGGCTAGGCCTACAACTAGCATGAAAAAGGGTTGGCTCTGTAGAACTTCCTGTGACAAGAAGAATCAAGAGATAGCACCTATGATGATGATCCAATAGAGATGTTCCAAAACCAGAGATGATCCAGATCAAGTGATGATCCAAGTCCAATGATGATGATCCAGATCGAGTGATGATCCAAATCCACTGATGGTGATCCAGATCAAGTGATGATCCAGATCCGATGATGAAGATAACTTGAAGATGGAGATGACTTGAAGGTGAAGATGATGAGTACTCAATGATGATCCATATGATACAGAGAAGAATACTTGTACTGATAAATTGTGTCGAGAGAATACCTTCCTAGTTAAGAGGGAGTGTTGATGTAATTGTAACTTTGGAATGTATTCATCCGTATATCTTATGTATTGTACCCCGATGTTTATTCTGGGATGTGTCTATAATGTATTTGAGTCATGTCATACCCTAATGTTTATTCAGAGAAGTTTCTATAATATAAACAAGTCATGTCAAGTCATTGTGGGTAACCCTCCTATTGGTCAAGGGTTAAAGTCCCCACAGTTGTGGGGCCCTAGGGTTATTAGACTATCCTAGAGAAGTCGACCCTAGGTGATTCATTGTAAGTCGAGGAAATAGTCCCCATCATTGTGTTAAGGATAACCCTCCTTGTTGGTCGAAGGAGGCAAAGTCCCCACAAGTTGTGGGGCACTAGGGTTATTAGACACTCCTAGAGATGTCGGCTCTAGTAAGTAATTGTTAAGTGAGGCCGACATGTTGGAGTGGGTTTCAAGTGAATGAAAGAATATAAATAGAGAATGAGCCTCTCTATTTATCACACACAAACTCACTCATTGGGTCGCATGAATGAGAGGAGAAGTTTCTGGGACAAGAGAGAGACTGCTGCTGTCAGGAGATCATCTTTATGTTTTCAGGTTTTACTTTTGGTGTTGATTCTATCTTTGAGGAAGTTAAGGGGTTTTCTCCTTTATGGTTTCCTCAAGGAAAATTATTTGTGTCTCTTGTCTCTTGTGTTTTTATTGTTGTGCATGTTATTCTCTCAGTTATTTATCCTAAGATCATAATGCTAGCTTGAATGATAAAATCTAACAGTTGTTGTGTTGTTGTTAATGCTATCCTAAGATTATTGATATCGTCAGTTTGGCCAGGACAGAGCATAAATGTATTTAAATGGAAATAGATTTCATAATCTTCTTCTTTCTTTGCATTAGTTAGACCATTGGTTGATCGACCCTTTTTCCCAAGGGGGTATATCCAATCTTGTGTTGGATAGCAAACAAAGCTCATCAAAAATTTCCTTGACCGAACGGTAAAAGTCGAATTCTTTTGCTTATCTTGTGGCACCTTATAAATACTAGACCGACGTGTGTTCTAATGCAAGTTGGATATGTACAGTTGGTGTTATACTCCATCAAACATTCTGGGTACCTGTCATCTAGCTGTTTTTATTTTTAGGGCTTGAAACCAGTTGTCTAAACAAATTTTTTTTGTTCCTGCTCCCAGTCGGTATCCATTCGAGGAGAATCATTTGAAATTTCACATTATTGGTCCTTTTGTTGTAGTGAAGTCCTTATCTATGACTGGTCATAGGTGGTACATAGATATCCATATTATTAATGAAGGAAATCAGATCTTGGCTCCCTCCTCTTGGAATTTTACACAAATATTGTTGATGATTTCAGGTAGGTGTTTGGCCTACCGGTATAGTTTTCTTGTTTTCGCCACATTCTGGACTGCCTCGAGCATGTCGAGCTTAAGTTAGAAACCTCATCCCATACTTGTGAGGGCCATCAACACAACCTCTACAGTTATATTTTGTGTTCCATATAGGATTTGGTTAACTACTAACCCTCTTGAATTCTTCCCTGTCGGTTTGTTGGTTAGTTCTTTAATCAAGGTTGGGTTTAGTTGAATGGGTACGGTGTTTCCTTTTTTTGATAATCCCATGGTTTGTCTAATCAGGTCACCATTTATTTTGACAATTATGTCAAAATATAGCTTTACATCGTGGAATCAACTAATGATAAATTGGGCAATAACTTCTTTTGTTCCTGCAAGTTGTCCATTAAAGTTGCATTCATATAATTGAGTATTATGCTGGCTCTTAATTTTTTTTCTTCCTCCCTCTACCGGTCGCTTGCTTTTGTTCCCCATTCATGAATTTCATTCGAGACCCATTTCCATTTTTGTTCAATCACTTCAGCTTTGTGGATAGTGTCCAGTATACTTTCCAAGGGTGGGCTGGATTTTTCTAGTTGTCTGATTTTGTTTATTATTGATCTGGTAGTGGTTGTCGACTTCCTTGGTGTCATTTTGTCAGCCCGATTCTTTGGTTCAATGGTTTGTTTGATGGGCTCGAGTGTCTCGATGCTTTGATGCTCAATTTCTTCGCAGAATAACATCCAAGTCTCTTCTAAAGTGGTATTTATAGAAAACATTCCTTGGGTGGGAGACTGCGTAGTTGGTGGTAGCATTAATTATGGTATTGATAGTGGACTTAAATTCAAAATATAGGTTGTCGACGTTTTCCATCTTTTGTGCTCTAAGTGTCGATTTTCATGATGACTTGATTGGGCCATTTTTCTTCTTGGTGTCAGTGGGTTTCATGTCGAGGTGGTCGGAATTCTTCATTCTTGGTCTTCTCATATCGTTGATTATGCCTCCCAACTTGTGTTTTACTGCTTCTTGTCTCATTATTGTCAATATGATTTATCCAATTTCTTGTCATGCTAATTTTTCATAAATTGTCTTGTGTTTATTTGGATTTTTATAGTTTTCTTTTACTGTTTAATTATAGGAACAAAACCTTTTTTTCATGCTTTGTATCATTTTAGTCGGGCCCCGTTGACCAATTTACGGAACACATTTCCTTGTAGCGTTTTTAGTCAGGTTAATTATGTTAGTGTTGATTTCTTTCACAATGTATGGACCCATCGACTTAGTGTATATTTTCTTAGGTTTCCCTTTTACTCGGCTATTGCACAATAATGCAAGGTCTCCAACTAACTGATTTTTGTTTTTGATATTTCTATCATGCCAAGATTTTTATTGTTGTTTTTGGATTTCTTGGTATTGCATTGCAATTAGTCTATGTTTTTCAAGTTCGGACAATTGCATTAGTCTTTATTTCCTTGCATGTTCAACATTGATGTGAATTATGTCAGAAATCAGAGGAGTTTGTTGACGAAAATGTAAGGGTACAACTGCTTCATGTCCATAAACAAGTTAGAATGGTGTCTTGCATGTTGATCTTTTGTATGTTGTTATGTATGCCCATAATATGGCAGGTATCTTCTCGTCCCAATCATCTTTTTGGTTATTACATATTTTTGTTGGGGATTTGGTTAATGTTTTGTTGAAAGCTTCAATTTCACCATTAGATTGAGGATGATACAGTGTGCTTTTTCGATGCTCGATCATGAATTGTTTGGTGAGAATGGCGATTGTTTTGTTTACAAAATATGACCCCTGATCACTTATCAAGTTCAGTGGAAAACCAAATCTTGTGACGATGTTCTCATAATTAAACTTAGCAGATGCATCACTTGAGCAAGTTTCTACAGGTTCTGCCTCCTCCCATTTGGTAACATATTCGACCGCGGTGATGATATATCATGCTCATGTTCATCTACCAGGTGTCGTTAATGGACCCATGAAATCAATCGCCCAAATTTCAAACGTTAAGATTGGATTTATGGATATTAAAGGAATTTATGTGCTTGGTAGAGGTAGACCTAGTCGTTTACATTGGTCATACTTGTTTGCAAGTTCTCAACAATATCGATGTATGGTCGGCTACCATAATCCTTACTACTGGATTTTTCTTTCTATCATATCGGCCTAAAAGTGTACTCCTATTAGACCATTATGTTCTTCACTGAGTATAATTTGTATTTCATGGTGGAGAACACATCGTCATAACACATCATCTAACCTGAGATTGTAGATAAATCTGTTTACTATGGTGTAGGGTGTATCTTTCATCGCTAGGATCTTCTTCTTCTTTTCATTCATTCCCTCTGGAGCTTGTCCTTCCTCTAGGAATTGAGAAATATATGCTAAGTCGAAAGATACATATTCAATTTTGAATATATGAGAATATGGTAAGTCATCATTGATTCCATTCGGTTCTTAACCTGTGTCTATTCTCAACAAGTGGTCGGGGCTGACATTTGTTTCACCTGGTCAAACTATGACTTCGAACTCAAATTCCTGAAATAATAGCAACCGTCAACAAATTATTCTATGATGTAAAGGTTTATTGACCAAGTATTTTAGTGCTTTGTGGTCTGTTTAGAACACAAATGGGTTAGCAAGTAAATAGTGTCAATATTTCTGGAGTGCAAATACCATTGCAAGTGCTTTTCTTTCAGTTGTCGATTAGTTCCTTTCAACTTTATTTAATTTTTTGTTGATGTATGAATTTGGATAGTCCATTCCATCATCACCAGGTTGAGTTAGGATTGCGCTTATTTCTATTCCCGAAGCATCAATGTGTACGTGGAATTTGATTGACCAATTTGGAAACCTCAGTATGGGTGCTTCGACTAATTTTTTCTTTAAGATGTTGAATGATGCAGCACATTCGTTGGTCCAATGGTACTCTTGATTTTCTTTTAATAGTTCTTCCTAAGGGTAACTCATGTCATAGTAGTTCCAAATTAATTTTATATAGTATCTTGTATGTTTGATTAAGACTCTTGCTTGTTTAGGATTCACTGGTGGTTTCAAGACGAGAATGATTTTTATTTTTGAATAGTCTACTTTAATTCCTTCTTTACACACTACATGTCCCAATAGGATTCCTATTGGAGTTGCAAATATGCACTTTTTGATATTTAGGGATAATTGGATTTGTCGACGTCTTTCTAACATGATTCTTAGCCATTTACAATGATTTTTTAGTATAGAGTAAATTGTCCACTTGTCGAAATATACATCCATAATGTTGTAGATGTATTCCTGGAATGCTTTGATGATAATTCTTGAAAATATAGCTGGGGAATTTTTCAATCCAAATGGCATGACTTTATATACAAATGATCCAAATTCGCATACAAATGTATTCCTCTTTTGGTCTTCTTTCGCAATGAGTACATGATTATATCCCAAAAATCCATCTATAAATGAATAACACTCATGTCCTGCTGCTTCATTAAGAATTTCGTCTGCAAAAGGAGTTAAAAATGGGTCTGTAAGCGCTACTTTATTAAGTTCTCGAAAGTCAACACAGATCTGTATTCGTGTCAGTTCGTGTTTCTTGGGTTGGAACACCATTGGGCTTTCCCATTCCCATTGATCAATAGGGTAAATGATTCCAGCTGCAAGCATGCTGTCAATTTATTTCTTTACTATTTCCTTATATTTGTGTGCAAGTTTGTATGGTCTTTTCTTTACTGGTTTTGCATCGGGTTTGATTTCGATTTTCATTTCTCCCATTTCCTTAACAAGTCCTTTTAAATCCTTGTAATCCTGAGCAAAAACATCTTGAAATTTTTTCAATAGGTTGACGATTTCGGTCATGTATTCTTCATTCCAATAGTCACCTATTTTGTGATTTTAGGTCTGTCATCATTGGATATACCTACTTATTTAGTCTTAACTTTTGTCTCCATCCATTCTAGTGCTTTGATTTCATTTACCCTCTTTGAATTGTGAGAATTCGGGTGGAAATTATTCTAATGTCAATATTTCAGGGTCCTCTTTCTCTGATGTTTGAATTTTGAAGATTGTTTGAATTTGTTTTGAAGTCTCTAGGTGTTCTTATTTCCATTGGAAGCTTTTCCCTTTTGTATTTTTTGTTTCTAATTGAAGTCTTGTCAATTGATGGATTTCAATTGAGTTGATGTTGTTACATGTAGCATTCTGTCGGATAACTTGATCCTTTGTTGGTGTTTTGTGGTCTGTCGGTTGTAGGGATTTTTATCTGTTTACTTGCTTCGGTCAATAAATCATCTTGGGGGGAGAATCTGAAGTCATTGAGGAAATTTTCTTTGAGTTCTTTCCACCCGAACATTTCTCCCCTTGCTTCCTCCATTTTGTACCACTTATTTGGTAGATCGTCTAGTGTGTTTGGGAATAAATGAGGCCAAACTCGTTCATCTTTGTAGCTTAGTATTCTCCTGGTATCCTATCACTTGTCCTTGGTCCTAGTACGGACCCTAGTGTCAGACTTGGGGGCATCACAGCCCCTTACCGTGCTCATAGATTTGGGAATGGTCATGTTCCATCCTCTACTCCATTTGTGTAGGATTTTTATTCCCTTTGCTCGGTCTTTACACCAGTGGTCACCCTCACGGGGGTGGTAATGGATGCGTGAACGTTGGGTCTACACCTTACTTTCCATTTTATGTCCCATTGTTCACCACATTGCTTCCTTTGGGTGCAGTTTTCATGATCATTCCTCCCTATATCCTATAGCTTGGATTCTTTATTAACTATTTTGATTTGTGTTGGACTAATATGGTTGTCATATAGGGTCTAGTTTTTGTACACTCTCTCTGGGGTTTCGACCCGTTCGTTCCTATCACAGGTATTATGTCTGAACTAGCATATAGGTTAGGATATCACATCCGCTTGCACTTATGCATTTCCTTATGACCATTCCATTTTAACCTTAGGTACAAACCCATTACATGGTGTCACGGAACCTTCATGCTGCTTTTAGAAGTGACACTATGCGAATGGTAGAGCTTTCCTTTACATGGGTGCCCTAGTTAGATCCTTGTTGCATTTGGTGCCCATGTTGTGTTGCCTCCTTTAGGTTGTGGGAGTCCTTTGTATAGTATCACCATGACTTTGAGCAAGAGCCTCATACTCCTCTTGATCTTTTTGCTAGCCTTTTCCCCTAGGACTCCCTTAGGTCAAGTTGTAATTGCATTATCATGAGTTTTTCTTGCCTCATTGAGCCTTATGTCGGCTTCACTGGCTTTCATTATCAACCATATAGCCTGAGCTTGTCTCATGTCTAGCCATGCAAAGCCATTTTATATATCTTTTTCAGCTTGATTCGCCATTTTTACCGGGAGGGTACTTTCCCCCGAGTGTCGTTATCCTACATATGTGTCCTTGCATTGAACATAGGTATGTTCCACTTCTTGGAACTAGTTTGTTTGCCCATTCACACTTGTCTCCTCCTAGTCTGTAACTATAAAGCACTTTTATTCTTTTTCAATCTTTTCGAAATATTTGAAAAAGTCCAAAAAATCAAAAAACCAAAAATCCGGACAAGAAAAGATGTTATCTTTGGCAGCAATTGAGTCATGTTGCCTTCGAACAAAGCACTGTATATCACATCCATTGGTTGGGTTAATAGTTTGACTTTAGGAGATGTACTCGTTTCTCTGAGTTTATCCCCACCAATTGGTTAAGCTTCCAGTCCCTGTGGAGCCTCTGTCGATGCCTCCTGTGTCACAGAGATGTCCCAGTTTTGTATATCGAGTCTATGCTATCTACATTCAGTCACTATTCACCTTTATGCTCTTGTTCGAAGGAAGTTGAAACCTGAGTCGGCCATTCCTCCGTTCTTTTTACTTTGCATGTTGGCCATTCCCGGTACTGATACTGGTTCGTGCACATTATGATCAAGTCCTTCCACATTATACAACTTTGTTGAGTACCTCGTGTTGGATGATGGGGGATGCCTTAATGCCCTCCTTCCAGTGGATTTCATCCCATCGACTTCATATCATTTATTCTGGGATAGGAATCTAGAGTCATTTTTTAGTGCCTTGAGACTTGCAGTCATCAGTGACAGGTTCTCTCGCCATCAAAAGTTTTTGGGAATACATCAATGTCCCCTGATCGATGGATCCTTTCAAGTGTTTGACCTCAACACATTTATTCACACTTTTTAGTTTGCACTCTAGTACCTTGATTCCCATTTTCATTATCGGTGGGTGGTCTCGCGTCTGTTAACGGTATACATCAATGACCGGTAATTAGACGATGCACTACTATGTTTGACCTCGACACCTCTATTTGCATAGTAGGACATGTACTCATAGCGGATTGTGTAGAAGACCTTCCTGATTGGTGGCATTTCATATATGCTACCTCCTTGATCGTGCCAGTGTTCATGGGATTTCAGCTCTCGTGACTTGATTCCAGTGTATGTCAGATGTTTCCAGCCATTATGGAGATCTTGATCCGTTATATATCTTCAGCCTTCATGGAGATCATGATCCTTTGTATATCTTCATCATGGAGATTCTGATATATCTATATTGTACATGGCGATGACCACACATGTCATATTTTATATCATGCCTATTCATGGCCATTGTACTCTTATGTATCCGGGACTGCTATATCTATTTGTAGTTATGTGCAGAGTTTGATAATTATATTGTACTGTTGGATGACTAGTTCTTCCACCTGGTTCTTCATCACTCCACTTCTGGGATGGACTTATAATGTATTTCAGCCATCGTATGACCCCTCTGACCTCACACATTAAGGGGGCATTTGTTACAGCTGATTTTACCACACATGGTGGATCACACCTTTATGGCCTTCCATGTCCCTCTGCAGACTCTTTAGACCCCATGGACCATTTTTGTACCTTTGATGTTTCCAATATCATCCCTAAAAACATGTCTTATTTGCTATACGCGACTTTTAAACCTATTCTCGTGTATATACGTTGATTTGACCCTCAAACTCACGTACATCGGGATGTGTGCAAAAGGCCAAATAGTTTTGGAGTTTTCCTTGATGTGGATCTGAGTCACTTGTCTCGTGGCCTTCTATATGCCTTGAGATCACTCAGATT
>LPNX010004477.1:11054-37778 GCA_001517045.1 Pseudotsuga menziesii | reverse complement strand
GTGAGCTTGCTATTGAGAGATGGAGGATTGAAGTGGTGGAGGCCCAGGTGGAGGACTCAGTTTCTCCGATTCGCAGACATGCCGACAGAGGTTGTCACTATTGTAATCTATGTTTTATATTAATAGAAATATCTTTTCATGTCCAATAATGTGTATTTAAATGAGTATTGAACCCATGGATGCTTTTAAATTCTTATATGTTATTGATTATATATGCTAGAGTAGGTCTAACACAATTATATATAGCATGCTTATCTTGTTTGCTGAGTGTTGAGAGAGCAAATTACTTATACAAGCTAGAGTGGAAAAGCTCAACGGGGATCTACATCAACCGTTCGGAATAAGGTATGTGTCGAGATCCTTTAGTGTTAGATGTTTGGTTCCTCTTTCATATTGGAAAGGATTGATTTATGTGGTTACTCTGTCTGTTGTGGTACCTCAAGCCATAGGAAGTTTTCTCCATAACAGTGTGCCATCACGCGAATCTCTCTTTGTATGTATTCGCATGTTCACGAGCCATCCGCTCCATCCATATTGCAGAATTGGCCATCTTTTGACCGCCATCCATCATCCCACATGGGGGCACCATTAGTGTTATGTATTTATGTCCCTCATCCATATATCGAACATTTATCCCTTGCTTGATTGACCATTATGGAGTTTCTATTAAGCTCTTTTCTGACTCCTAAATGAATGAAAATTTTGTCGAGCGCACTTGCTTCCTTTCCCGCTCGTTAAAGTATTTGAAAAGGCGTCTATGTAGCCTCTTTTATCCTCTTTTCAAACAACGTACACTATCAAGAAAAATACCACCTTGGCACACTCAATCTAGGAACGTTACCCTTTGCATCCTTTTATGCTTTCTTAGACATTGGACCGAACTTTACGAAAAATCTCATTATGGTTGTCTTTAAGCTCTTTTCCAGCCTTCTCATCACGAAAAGACTGCCAAGAAAACTTGGTTTTGTTCATGCTCGTAAAATTATTTGAATGATCATCCACTCAGTATAAATTTAACCTTTTACGACCTGCTTGGACTACCAATGGTAAAGCAGTCTCCTATCCCCTAAAAAGGGTGGGCAAGCTCTCCTATGTACACTTTTATCCTTTTTTGGACACAGGATACTATTAATGAAGAAGAGACCCCACTGGAGTCTTCTTCCTATTTTTAGACTCTCTAAAAATGAAAACACCATCGAGCATTTACTCTTTCGAGCTCGCTAAAAATCCACGAGATTGTGCCATAACGGTGACTTTATGCGCCAGCCCATTTATTACAGTTCGGCACTATTCCCCCATTAGGTCGCCTTTGTTCAGAGTATTCTGCGATGAGTCTTCCTTGGATCCCCTAGATATCAAAAGTCTAAGTTACCTCCCCCCAAGTATTTCCCATCTGCAATTACATTCCCGGTATTATAGTTATAATCCCTCTCCCATGAGTCAATTTCATTTGCTTCTAGGTTAGCCCTACCATCATTACTTTGAACAAAGGAAGTTTGAGTCTCCCATGATTCCATGCCCCTGGTCCCCCACTTAGTGTGTCAGTCCCCAAACCGTCCCACATATTTGGTTATATCCCTCATGCTTATGGTTAAGGAAACATTATTGCCTTGGTCAATTGCAGGTCTCCCTCTGTCGACGACAACACATCTATTCCAGAGGATAGACCTAGAGGTCCCTGTATCCTGGTTTCATTAACCTTATTGATGATTTCCTTGGATCACTTGAGAGGAGTCATTAGTTCCTCTCGAGATGGTTGTGTTTCATGTGCTCGACTTTAGCTACGTCATCGCACCGTTGAGATTCATACAGGGTATTGGTCCGTGCATTATTTGGTCGAAGACCCCGGTTGTCTCCTGAATATAGCACATTGGTGAGTCTATTAAGGGACCCAAAAAAATTTATGTCCCTTGTGATTTCCAGGTTGCGTTGGAAACAGTGTTCAGAAGCCCCTAGAGTAGTGCTTCTGTATAGATTCACGATTGTTGCAGCATATTGTACCATAGAGACTTTGACTCTCCGTCAGTGAGTCCCTACAAGTTATGAACACTTCCAGATCCAGCAGAACATCAGTTGTGAAGATATAGCATTCCATGAGAATGTCGTTGGGTCCGATGTATCAGTTCTTCAGATCAGCGTTATATCCAGCCTCTCATTGAGGCCACCATTATGTAACAATAGTTGTATATGATCGGCTCATGTATTCTAGAGCCTTGATCCCATTTTTATTCTTTTGACATTGTTATGAGCATGGCTATGCATGCCTCGTCCATATACATGTCACATATTCTTTGTATCTCACCCAATGTTGGGAACTTATATTAATACAAAACCAAAATCCACCGTGTCTCAATCGAGGAAGTGTCGCTTCTTCGTAGGTCTCTCCACTATCCCGATGATTCTATGATGTTCGTCGGCCATACATTGAGCTCCTGCCCTCACACATCACGGGGCAATCTGTTAACGCCAAAAATTACTCAACTAGCCTAAACTATATACATACATCATTTCCCTATCACTTTTCCTCATTTTTGACCTCCACACCTATGGTTTACTCTTAGTTTCTCTCAAAAAGCTCAAAAAACATTAAAAGGGGCTTAAAACCCCAAAAAAGTGCTAAAACCCAGAAAAGGGGCTAAAAAACCTAAATAGGGTTCAAAAACCCTAAAAGAGAAATAAGGCCAAGAAATCATTATAAAAAGAAGGTGGAGGTCCCCATCACCAAGATTCCCATGCCCTTTGTTCCATTATTCAAAACAAGTGAGTACATTGAGAACCCTCTCTTCTCAAGATACTCACACCATCCAACCATCATTTGATAGCCACGCCATTCCCCATCCCGTATGTAGAGGTAACCTCTTTACCATACAACCTGTGGAGAGGCGAACCATATCCAGAGATCAGTACACGGTGGTCCACTTTCAAACAAGGGTATAATATTTTGTCTTTTATTTTAATTTTTTAGTTTAGTCGTCATTATTTGTTTATTGTTACTAATAGTTTGTTTTGCAACTTTCTTTCTAACCATTTGAACTCTACCCTTTTGTCCCTTAGATAGAAGGGAGATGCTTTTGCACATATTCAGGGTAAAAACCCGGCTACAGGGCCTCTCGAAGGTCTCGTCTTCCAAGGAACCTGAGATCTCTGGTGACTTCTTCCTTACCATTTTTGCATAGGAAGGGGAAATGAAAGCTCCTGTTGGAGATCCAATTTGCAAAGAGACTGTCTCTTCTTGGCTTTTATCTTCTGCAAGGTAAGTGGGTTGTTGCTCGAGCTCTTCTTCCACTGGAGCTAGGGGTTCTTCTGGGGTACTGAGGATTTTAAAGGAGTTTCCAGATATCTCAACTCTTAGGGGGGCTAAGCTCCCTTCTCCCTGCTATTGTTCTTTGGGGGGGATTCAATCCCCGAGGCCGACCCTTTCCCTTTAGATCTATTTTTCTGCTGGGATGCGGTCAATTTTTGCACTTGGATCTATTGGTCACTCTTCGTTTTCTCGGCTTCCTCCTTTGCTTTTTTTTGCATTTCCTGGCGAAGTGTCTGTAGTCATGGCAGTGCCTACATTTGAAGGGGATTTGCTCGTATTCTAGATCTTGTATGTATGACCAGTCAGCCACTGTGAGCTTTATAGCTTATGGGAGTCCTATTTCCAGGTCGAGAGTCTACACAGATTCTTGTGCATGAGAACTGGTCCTTCCTCTCTGCTCGATCTATATATTTCCCGAGTTCATTGCATATGGATTCTAAGGATTTTGAATTCCAGCAGTGCATAGGAAGGTGTGGCAAGCGAACCCAAAATTGGACGGTCGATGGCATATATTGTGTCGAATTGAAATCCAGAGTCCATTTGTTCAGATACAACCCCTAAGGGGCCATGAAATACAGGTCGTTCCTAAAGATGAGATTCCTATCCTCTACATTCTCGAAAACGAATACAAAGAAGCCTTTGCCTACCAAGTGGCTTTTGATTCGCCAATTCCTTTGCACCCATGCATCCACAGCTTTAGGTGAGGGCCAAAACCCGGTAAACTGCCCGATGAGGCCTCGCTCAGCTAGATTCAAGGAATTTCTGCATGATTCTTCAATCGAAAGTGCAACAGTGGGGATGATGTCCAATATTTTGACAAAATTTTGTTGGAGATCGCTTGCAGGGCGTTTATTGGAGGCTATGACCAACTTTCTGAAAGCTACGATGTCAGGAGGAAGAGAGGCCTCAAGGCCCCCTCCTGGGGGCCATGCTGCGCTGACCTCGATCTGATCACTGGAGTTGCTCGGGTTGCCATCGACCACCAACAAGCTCGAATCTTGCAGCAAAGTCAAGTTGTGTGTCGTTGTGGTGAGGTGGTAGTTAGGTACACCCCTCTAAAAGTTCTTTTGAGTAGTTAAATAAAAAGTGGCATACATACATATGCCTGTAACTAACTACACTCATACCTGTATCTAAGATATAATTATGAGTTACTATATAATTTTACAAACCTACCATATTAAATAGATATTTTTAACTATTTATTTAAAATTCATATATATATATAAATCACGTATAAAACCAAATATAAAAATACAATAAAATTGAATCATGTGTGTCACACATAAAATCATGTATGTCTCATAATTCACACATATAATAAAATTAATGTATTTCCATATATGGAGAAAGTAAATTTAAGTCACATATACAATAAAATATAAACTTAACTCTCATATATAACCATAAAGTAAAAGTAATGATCTACACTAATCTGAAAATACCAATAAAATATAAAATTAACTCTCATATATAACCATAAAGTAAAAATAATGAGCTACACTAATCTGAAAATACCATACACTCATGCATAAAATAAGAAGTCTTAAAATTCACAAAATTAATGTGTATCTTATGTGGAGAAATTTCTGAAACCCTCGTAGACACAAAGAAATATTTGTGATTCACTATTCCTCAAACCCGCAAAGATTGATGATATATTTATTGTCGGGTATTGCTTGCATGCAAAGGGGAGATACATAATTCAATAAGTCGCACATTTCAATTATTGTAAGCGCACTTAGGAAGTTAGAGCGGACTAAACTACTATGATGAGAATACCCCGCATAAAAACTTGGCATAGCGCTAGCCAAGTGAGCATGCCCCAACCTCTTTGATAGAAATCTTTTCTCACGAGTTCAAACCATGGTTTATCCAATATGTTTTTATTGTCTCCGTATCCACGAAACACTTATTTTTATTTCCTTCATTTTGCAAGTAGGTTCAATTATTATTGCCTTCTATATACATGTCAAATTAATTATTATTATGGTGAAACGTTATGTACATAACCGTAATGTGACAATATCTCTTTAATAGTGGTTGGGAATGTTACATTATGTAATGTAACATGATAACATTTCCCTCATACTGGGATGTGGAAGCGTCTTTTGTTAAAAATGTTCATAACATCCATCTCAACAATCAGGATTTAATGGTTAGCTTTGATATTGTTCCTCTCTTCACCAAAATTCTGGTCCTAGAAGCTCTCGAAATTATCTCCCAATTAGTAGATGATGAAACATTTCAGCTCATAAATAATTGTCTCTCGTCCACTTTTTGTTTTTGTTTTAAAGATAAGTTCTATGAACAAACTGAAGGCACTTCCATAGGATCATGTCTATCCCCTATCATTGCTAACATATTCACAGAACATTTTGAAACCCTCGCTCTTAATAGAAATACCCTCAAACCTAAATGTTGGTTTCGGTTTTTGGATGACACCTTGTCATGTGCCCACATGGACGCACCTTGTTTCATACCTTTCTCAATCATCTTAACAGTATATCTCCTCAAATTCAATTCACCATGTAAATTCAACAAAATGATTCTCTCCCTTTTCTTGATGTCATGGTCAACCGACAACAAGATGGTTCCCTTTCTCATTAGGTGTACCAAAAAAGGACCCATAGAGGTAGATACCTTCATTCCCAATCCCACCACCACCCTTCCCAAAAAGATGTCGTCCTTAAAACTCTGGTCACCATAGCTATTTGTATCTCTGAACCCTAACATCTTACTGAAGAAAGACTCCACCTTATCAAATCCTTCATATCCAATGGATACCCATGTCACCTCATTAACAAAACTTTTCATCAAGTCCTTCATTCTAAACCTTGCCCCTCCAATCCCTCTCCCCCTCCCCAATCCCTCATCTCTCCCCCTTATATCCATGGCATCGCTAGTCGAATCTCTAAACTTCTAATTAAAAAGAACATCAAAACTATTTTTAAACCCCACAAGATTCTTAAACATATATTTAGAATTTTTAAAGACAAATCCAATCCACTTTTATCCCAAGGTGTCTATCAAATTCCTTGTTCATATTGGGAAACCTGCAATGGACAAACTAGTTGATCCATCCCGACACAACTTAAAGAGCACAACATTGATACCAATCACAATCCTCTCAACAAATCTGCTATAGTGGAACATTTCTTCAACACCAAACATTCTATTTGCTTTGATCAGACTAAAATTCTCACTTCCTCTACTCAATACTCCTCTCGTCTCATTAGAGAATCTCTTCAATTTGAAAAGCATCATGATAACTTCAATCAAGAACATGCGTATAACTAAGAATCATCGAAACCCTTGATATATCATCTCATGCACTAGTTCCTTTCAACTTTCCAGTTCTTATTATTACTTGTATTACATTTACCTACTTAGTCATTTGGTTCATCCCATTCTAAACTTTATATAATTTTTTACTAAGTTAACTCTTGAATTAATTTATTAAATTTATTATTATTATCCCATTTCTTCTCTTTTTTAGATGGAACACGTCCCGGAAAACCCTCAAGTACTTCCCCTCATATTTTAGGATGGTACCCAAGGTAAATCGTTGGCCCTGATTATGGGGCCTTACCCGGTGGGAACATCGAGTGAGGCCCTTGCATAGGCACCCAGGGATTTGACCCTAAGATTGTATACTTACGAATAAAACTCTCAACCACTCGAGCTAACCCACCGGGTTATTATTATCCCATTTCTTATTATTACTTTTTGTATTTAATTATTTTTTCCCACTTAAGCTTATAAGAATCTTTATTATATTTTTTGAATTAAATTTATTAAGTTATCACATTTACTTATTTATACGTTATATTAATAACCTATTCTTAAATGAATAAATACTAGCAATTGCCCCAAGAAGGTGCAATAATACGACGAAAGGTTATTGTTGGAGGGTAGAAAGGACTTAAAAAAGGAGCTAAAATGAGTTGGTGTAGACCTAGTGTTGTACCTTGAGGAATGCAGCTACAAGTCTTGTAATGAAGGGAAATGAAGAGCCAACCGTAAGAAGGCCTTTTAGGATAACGATGTTAAAGCATACCATAATCACCTTTGATGTTAACATAAACAGTCACACCACACACCCATACATCTGCAATCTACAAAAACCGGAAGCCAAAGTAAAATCATATAAAACAAAAAGAAGCATCATAGATCACAAGAAGCTCATTTGATTTTAAATTTTTTTAATATAGTGATCGTCAACTAATATTGATTCAAATAAGTCAGAATTTCCTATATAAATTAGAGCAAGGAGCAGGTAGAGTTTTCTTGAGGCCTTGATTACCTTGCCATCATATTCTTTATTGGGAAAAACTTATGGAGCTATGTATGCAAGTGTCCCAACATTTGAGTTGGTATGAGAATGAAGCGCAAAAGACTAAAAGAAAATGGTAGTAATTTAGAAGCCACCCTTCAAACTCCAATTATTTAAAAATGAACTGCAAGGTATATTTCTACCAGCTCAAGAAATTTTCCAATTGTAGATACAAAAAAAGTACTTTTGAATAGCCAAAATCAAAGATCTTGAGACGAGGTGTAATACTTCCATCCAAAAGTAGTGTTTTCCATCTTCAAATCATGATGATGAACTTGATGCATAGTTTACAAATCAAAGTTGAATGCCTTTAAATCAATTTTAAAACTAATAGAAAATGAGAACACATGCACACTTCAAAAGAGTCTAAAAGAGAATGAGAACACTTGTGCAAGAAATCCATCCAAAAGAGCGTTTTCCAGCTTGAAGTCACATTGATAGACTTGTTGCATACTTTCCATGTCAAAACTCAATCCTTTCAGATATAATTCAAGCTTAAACGACAATGTTCACTTGTACACTTCAAATATGATAACATATTTATGAGATCTAATTCTATGTAAATGTAAGAACAAGGGCGTTAATCACATAAAAATATTGTTGGCCCTAGGTATGTTTTAGAAATTTCGGGTACCAGTTTTAAATTTCCGGGTGAATTGTGCCACGGAGGTGTGACGGAGTGGTTAAGAAAGCAGCGAGCTCTGATGTTTTAGGCGAAGATAAAGGAAAACCAGTTGTTTGACGAAGTCCAACCAAAAGGTTGGTTAGATGGTTAAAAAATGTGTCCACTTACATTTATGGGATCAGGTAGTGGGTGTGGGTTGTAAAATGACCATTAGAGCCTACAAATTTGTAATGGGTTGGGATTTTTGGGGTTATCTAATTTTGAAGAAAAGAATAGACTTTTTGTATCCTGTCAAAAATCTATGTACTGTTTTCGTCAAAGTCTAAGTTGAGTTAGCGTCGCAAGTATGAGGGTTGATATACAAGTTGTGTGTACAGATTTATTGCAATGGAGTTTTGGAGAAATGTATGTAGGTTGTGTGCACGGACCTAAAGTATTTGAGCGGTGACTCTTCCATATTAACGAGCATTTTTGTGGTTTTTCCCATCTTGGGTTTTCATGTTAAAATCACAGTGTCTATTGTGCATGATGTGTGTGTGATGAATTGTTGTTGTTTATTAATGCATAAATGAATAAGTGTGAATGGATGAATGGATGAAATGTTACGGTAATAGATATTTATGGTGTTATGAAGTTGTTTAATGGTGTGGATAAATATGTGGATATCCATAGCAGTCTTTGATCCATTAAATTTAGTTATGTCGTAGTTATGTATGATGGAATTCCCCTTCATCACTATCGAAACAGGGTTCCTGTAATTCCCATAGGTGCTTCGGGTGAGATTCCATCTGCTAAAACCCTTTTGGACTAGTATCTTGGGTTTTGTGTATGGTGGTGTGTGAACCTAGGTTTTGTTAAGTTTGTGCCACAAATATTAATTGAACATATGTATTTGATGCAGGGATGAAAGAAGGGAAAATATTCTAAGAAAGAAATGTTTGATGCAAGTATAGTTGATTATTAAACTTCGGTATTTCAAGATATGTGATTGCTTTTTATAAAGGCACAGTTGCACATAGTTTTCCAATAAAAGTAGCATTTACTATTAGCTTGTACACAATGTCAAATATAATATGATGTAAAAAACATTTAAAATGGCATTAACTATAAAACGTTATGGGGATATCTCAAAAAATGTTGGTAGATTAATAATTTTATATCTGAAATCGTTGAATTGCAAATTGCACATAAGATATTTCCTGGATGAAATGGTAAGCCTACAAACGTAAAGAGCAATTTTTTTTTATCCCTACAACAATTAGCATGGGTCAACAAGGTTAATCTAAGCATTCCATTTGTGTGAAGTGGTTGCATAGAGTTTTGCTAGATACATTTTGTAGAATTACAGGAATCAGCGTCAAAATTTGAGGCATCTGATTCTAAAATAGGATTTTGTTGTTGTAGTGTAATTCTTTTCATATTCTCCAAACATTCACGCAAACTCTCAGTGATACAACCAAGATCTATAGAGGTGAAAATTTTGATGGAAAATTGTGAGTTCTTAGGAGTGTCTTTTGGGGAAATTGACTCAAGTGAATCATGCATTGTAGGATGAATAAACCTTTCATTGAGCAATCATATGCCACAATGCTCTACCAGCTCCTGCAATATCATCAAATCCAAATAATATTACTTAGCCAGTGATGCATACTCTGAAAACAATGCCAATATTTCAACCATTATATGATTGTTTCCCACCCCTAATAGAAGCCATCCTCGATTTAGTTGGTTTTATAAGTGTATTCAGTTGCAATTTGCTGTAAAACTCTGTGAAATCAGTCGAAACAAGAGGAAATTCAAATCAACATGTTGTTGAAGTGGCAGTTGAGCAATGAACCCCTCTAATATAGACAAATACTCAACAACAATAGCATCCATCTCTTCTCCCATTACACGCGGAAACTCTCCTTTAAGTTGTAATGAGGACTTTTTGTCTTCACTAACCCAAGCCCCCAACTTTTGAGGTTCTCTCTTGGACTTCTGCCTTGAATATGTTTCAACTCTATAGCAAATAAGTGAAAAAATTCACATGTTAGTGTGGAATACCTGGCAGAAATATGTCAAATATATAACAAAAATGTTCGTTATATGACCTACTATTATTAATAAAGAGCCCAAATTACATGGAAAAGGAAAAGGGAAACAATATACCTTGTATGTATTTCACAAGAACTTTCATACAATCTATACCCGTGTCTCCCAAGGCATAAAATGAGATCATAGTGTTACACTCTCCAGTAGCACTGAAAGCTTGAAGGAGCTTATAGTGTTAGCCGGTTGAGAGAGATAAAGGCCCATAATGCCCATGAGATATTGAATGAAGTCACCTTGTCCAATAAGCAAGTAACTCTTTCTTGCAAGGCAATGTACTGTGAACTTGAACTGACCATACATTATTTCTATCAAATGTCAATGGATCCTCTTAGTTGCTTCTACAACCAATATTTCCAATCGAACAAAGCACCCACCTTGATAATTCCTTGATTTAAAAGGCATTTGGATGAGATGATTGTTGTATGATAAATCCTTCCCCTGAACGTGCCAAACCCCCTCCTGATCGACCAATAGATTTCTATCTCAAAAATGGAATCAGTTGCACTTTCCCAGGTTGTCGAGGGATCGAATCCCTCATTGACTACCATAGAATTCCTCAGTTCCCAAAGAAACCGTTCCCCACTACCCTATAACCCAATGGCGAGTTATGTGATATGAGAGTCTGACATGGTCGGTATGTTTCCAAATATCATGTACACCACCGATTGAGTGGGTTGCAAATTCAACCATTGCATGCATTGCTTTGCAGTAGCATCGTCAGTGTTTTGTTCATTGGAGTACTTCATTGATATCGATGGTAGAAATAATTTTCCAATCGGATACACGGGAGGTAATTTCCCCATCATCTTTCCTCTCTAGAGACCTGAGTAGATCGGTCATGAGGAGATGTTATAGGGAGTTCACGAAACGTGCAATGGTTTCCCACTGTGAAAAAATGGATCTTTGTCATGCCAGTTTCAATGATCTTTATGTTATCGGATAAATGTACTCAATTGAAATCAAGCCATATCTCCCTAGTCCAAGTGGATCTAGAACAAATCAAATACATAATACAATCTACTTTCCTAGATCAATCAGAAATGCAAACACACAGATAGATCACTTACCTGATATTTGCATATCCTCTTCTCTCTTTGTTGATCCAAGCTCCAAAATCTTCAGATCTACAGCTGCAAAACCTTATAAAGCATGTGGAAACAAGCAAACAGCATATGCGTATCCAAACATAAAATTGATCTAAGCTAACACTTAAGGAAGAAAGCTATAAACATCATCAACATAACAAAGTTTATGGAAATATATTTGTATTAATGTAATCGAGGAGATACATAGAATTACATAGGAAAGAACATTACAACCTAGCCTTAACACTGCAATATTCCATCCAACAATCCAAGCCAAAGCCTCCAAAGCAAGATAGTAAGCCACCTAGAAATTCCACCAGCATAAAAGTACCATAGACCTTCCTCCCTTCCAAATGGAGAGAGGGTTTAATTTATAAGGATAAAGGGATAGAGTAGGTTGAGGATTATGAGGAGGATTATAAGGGATCTTTCCTATAGGTTAGAAACCAAATGCCACCTCACCTAGATAATAGGGATAAACCACCACCTCATCCACCTTTGAGAAGGGTCTCGAATCTTCATTTTTTTCCCTCAAAACACCACTGGCGCACTTTCCAAAAAGGGAAAAAATGTCGTCGGCGCTCCTAGCAGTGGGAGACAGAGCATTGGTGATGGTGCACCTAGCATGAAGGGGAAAAGCACCTTCGGCACTCTTAGCATGAAGGACAAGAGCATCGACCTTCCTAAAAGAGAGGAAAAAGTAGGAAAATATCAATCTCAGTCAACTTTAGCAGATAGAAACTTGGGGATTAGGCAAAGGGTTGACACATGGATCAAGAGTGCAATATTTCGGTGTAACAGAATGCCCCCCAAGGAATGAAATTAGAGGAATGCGATAGGTGAATGCTTTGTAAAGTGAAGAAATCTAAGGCAAGGATGTCAACTGGAAGTTTTTGTAGTACCATTGACTCAAATCTCATATGACTCATAACATGGCTGCCAACCAATACAATGCAGATCCATGGTAGTAGAGACTGACTGAAAACAATCATGGATACTAGACATAAGCGTAGATCCATGATGAGATGATAACACAGCCACGACCAATACAAAGGTGGATCTGTGTAATATGACTCAAAACAAAACTCCATTGCAACCTGGGCGAAGACATATGACAACCCAGGGTCTTCAAGCCGAACCCACAACGATACGAATCTAACCATGTGATTACAATGTCTTGACGTCGAACATGGTAGAAACCACTTGATTACCAATCAATGATGTAAATTGTTAACAAGTGCGAGGGAAATCACCATTGACGTCAATGATTCCCAAGGTACCTCAGTATATACCATCGAATGTGAATAAAGGACTTGGAGTCGAACACTCAATGATATACTTCAATCAAGAGTCAATGATGGAAACACATGTTGAAAGCGAGGTAACCTGCCATTAAGGCATGCAGGCCCAAGGTACTTGACTTGGTTTCTAAGTATAATTCCCGGATAAGGAGTTGAAGTCGACGGGAATAGACTTGTCGAAGGAGGGCCATAATGAATCCCCCATCATCAACACAAAACACGATCAAAGATGTTTTGGAGTAAACCGGACAGCAGAGTGATGTACGAGACTGACTCAAGGATGACCAACATGATAGAAGGTAAACTGAGTACAAACAGTGAAAGGATGACCAAATATCTCTTGAACATGGGCATGGCATGACTTGGCAGTATTGACAAAAGAATGACACCAATCCCCCAATACAACTGATGGTGAGAGTATTCTTGGACAACTCAAAGGAGTAAGAAGACTCTAGGAAGTAGCAGGACTCGAAGACAAACGAATTACCCATGTATTGAAATGCATATGCAAACAAGTGCCATGTCCAAGAGTAATTATGTACTGCCATAACACAATACAAACTCTTTCCTTAATTTCCCCATCATGATTGATGAGTGCCTCTTTGCTTTTTAACGAGTTGGAAAAGGGTAACAAACACTCGATAGAGCTTGTCCTTCAGATGAGTCCAATCTCAAATGTTTTACGAACCTGAGAAAGGAGGGGTTCATTCCCAGAAAGGGTCCTTCATCGTTTAATTTTACGAGTCCGATGAAAGCAAACTCATTTGTCGTTTCATGTTTAGAGAGTCTGAAATGACTAAGAAAACTCCAAAAGGTACTTTTTCGTAATTAAGCCTTAGTCAGTCCGAAAAAAGAGATAACCTACCCCCGACTAGTCGACCGTTCTGATTCCTTTACAAGCGTGAACGTAACAAGCTCACTTGGCAATATTTTTGTGTTTTTAAGGAGACTGAAAAGAGCTTAAATATAACTCCGAAACGAGTTCTTTTTTCCATAATCCAATTTTAACGAGTCTGAAAAAACAGTAAAACTATACTCAATACCTCTTCACTGAGTTTTTAACGAGCACGACAAAGGTATAAAAAGCGCTCGGAACCTTTTTCATGTTTGAATCCAAAGCATGAAAAAGCAATAAAGTAAGATCAAACCAGTTTTCATGTTTTAACCAGAGCACGAAAAATGAAAAGTAAGCTCAACACCATCTTACTATTTTTAATGAGCTCGAAGATCAGTTGAAAGAATGCTCGAGGTATCTACTTCATTATTTAACGAGCTTGAAACAGAATAAGAACTATGCTCAAAACATGGTTTCATTTTTATGCAAGCTTGAAACCAAAAGGTAAACTATGCTTAAGGAAACCTACTTCATTTTTTAACGAGCTTGAAATAGGAAATGGACTATGCTCAAAAGGGTCGTTTCATGGTTTAGCGAGCTCGAAACTAGAGAAATTATGCTAAAAATGATTCCCATTGACGGGTGATTTCCCAACATGATGTTTAGTGGTTGGTACTTTCCCCTAGTATAACTGTCAAGTGACTAAACACCAACAAAGAGATAGGGTACATGTCCCCCAAGCTTCATTGAGTCTTGACACAATGGAAGAATTCGTTTCATTTTTGAAACGAGATTGACACAAAAAAGGAACTGTGCTCAAGGTCAGTTTTATTTTTTAACAAGCTTGAAACCAAGAATAAACACTGCTCAAGGTAACTTGTTTCATTTTTACACAAGCTTGAAACAGAAAGTAACTATGCTTTTGGGGACCTGTTTCATTTTTACACAAGCTCGAAACAGAAAGTAACTATGCTTGAGGGAACCTGTTTCATTTTTACACAAGCTTGAAACAAAAAGTAACTATGCTTGAGGACATCCGTTTCATTTTTTAACGAGCTTGACACAGAAAGGGAACTATGCTCACAAGCATCTATTTCATTTTTTAACGAGCTTGACATAGAATGGGAACTATGCTCATAATGTCTACTCTAAGCCAACATGATGTCCAGAGGTTGGAAGGTTGCCCCCTTACATAAGAAGCTAGTGAATTAACTCCAGTATGATATCCAAAGGCTGGAGCCATGCCCCCCATTTTACCTATGATGGGAAGAAGCTAACTAGAAGGGGAAAGAGCCATAAGAACATGCGGGACATTCAGGGAAGTCTGATGACTAGGAGTCACACGATAATTGGGTTTAATGAAGGAAAGTTGATCAATGGTCTCAATCTTCTCATCATGGGGAAAATACATCACTCGAAAGAGTGTGGACACTACAGCTTTCATGGCATAAACATAATCTCTCCCAAGGAGAATATTGAAATATAAGGGACCTTGGACTACCATAACATCGATACAGACAGTTTTTCCTCCCAAAGTAATAGGAAACTGAGGAAGGATCCCTAAAGGTGTTGTAGGTCTTTGATTAAAATCCAAGATCTGATCAGTGGTTGGCACAAGCAAAGGAGAACCTATGGCTTTCCAAGCAATAGAGGATAGAATTCTAACAGAAGCCCCTTCATCAACGATAGTGCGAAGTATACTCTTATCAGTAACTTGCACAGCTATCTGGAAAGGAACACTCGAATGAAGATGATATTCTGTTAGGTTACTCCAGTTAAAGGAAATAACCTCACTACTCGGAGAGGGTTCTGTTGAAAGAGACAAAACTTCTTCTTCCATAGAACAATCAGAACTAACTACGAAAACTTCAGCAAGATGGTTTTCACTCTCAATTGGAAGAGAGGGAGAAGATGAAGACTCTGTCGAAGGGACTACTTCAGTCTCAACACTCTCTACTGAAAG
The DNA here is from genome assembly GCA_001517045.1 of Pseudotsuga menziesii. Lineage (NCBI taxonomy): Eukaryota > Viridiplantae > Streptophyta > Pinopsida > Pinales > Pinaceae > Pseudotsuga > Pseudotsuga menziesii. Next base: position 22,235 of record LPNX010004477.1, on the reverse strand, counting down.
AATGGGATCAACTGGATATGACATCGACTCGACCACTTTAACTTCACTATCCCAAGGAAGAATGGGATCAACCAAGGATGGACTTGGATCGACCACTTCAACTCCACTCTTCAACGGAAGAGTGGGATCGACCAAAGATGGACTTGGATCGACCACTTGATCAACCAATGGAATATCAAGGGACAACTTACGATAATCGGTTGGAAAATGTTGCTGAGAAACAGTAATATCTTCCAACAACTTTGAAGTTTCATCCATGCAAGGACAAAGGTAAGTGTGGTGCATATCCTTACATAGCAAGCAAGGATACCTAACCTTTCCTTTTTGACTCTTAATCAAAGAGTTAGTGGTTGACAGAGCATCATCAGCATGATGATCAGAGACTGATGACACAGAATGTTTAGACCACACTTATGACACAAGGGAAAGACCAAGACAGTCCTTGAGAAGGTGATCACCCTTGCAAAGTCTACAAGGGAACTTAACTTTATGGGTGTCGAAAACAGGTACATCAATACTCCCAGCATGATGACCAGTGGCTGGTAGGCTTCCAACATGAAGATAAGAGGTTGGAACTATGACCTTCTACTTAGTGTTCTTCTTCCTAGCCTTCCTTTTTGTCTTCTTCTTACCCGCCCATTTACTAACATTAGAGTTTTCAACAGGTGAAGAGGAAGAAAGGGAGGTTGATTTAACATCTGAGGAAGGAGACGAAGGGTTAAAATGAGGTTGATTCTCATGTGGTAAAGGACCAGGATCCAACACAAAGGGTGCATTTGGTATGACAAGATTGGAGAATAACCATACAGGTAATCTTATAGTCAATCTGGGAAGGTTCAAAGTGGCCATGAAGGGAGGACCAACATCTCCACAAGGGGGAGAAACAAAAGACATACCTTGAAAAGGGTTCTCTTGACTGGTGGTCCCGGGAAAGTCTCCCATATCTGAACTCTCTAATAATCTCTAAAATACCACACAAGATCAAACACTACTCAAGTCTAAAAGGCACAAGAAAACTGTGTGAATAGGAGTGGATCAAAAGTCAGGAACCTCACAGGACAGGCAAAAAGGATAACTCAGATGGTCACAGGATTCCTAAGAGGGTCTCCCAATATACGCTAGGTATGGGGGAGCTCAAATCGGTAGTAGTGATGTCTAATGCACAACCGTTCACAAGGGGCCTTCTGATATACAATCGAGTACGTGAAGTACCTTTCTATATACCTCAAGGGTACGTGAAAGGCCGTTCGATATACCGGAGGTACATGGAAGAACCACACGAGTCCTGGGCTGTAGTGCAGACAGATTAACGACAACTGCTACGTTTTACGACGCCCGAACACGTCACTAACTTACACACAGTAAATGATTTTAAACCTAAGCTAGCGTTAATTTTATCTTGAGTGGTTAAGTGGATGCATGATGTGTAGATAGGAAATGTAAATAGAATGAAAATCATAGCTACATGATAATGCACATTTCTCTTTCAATGAAAACTACCTAAGGTGGGGAAAGAGTTTTCTGTTAAAACAAGACAGAAATCAGAGATCTAAGAAAACCAAGTTCTATTCAAGGGCAACTATGAAGCTTTTAAAGATCAACATCAAATAAAATTCTTGAAAATACCTGTGAATTCATACACGAGCAAGGGGGTTCCGGGGGGGGCCTTCCCCCCCTGGGCCTGAGGGTTCTTTGGGGGTTCGGAGGTGTGAGCTACCGAGAAAAAAAATTTGGCTTGCTTTTTTTTTAATTTTGCTTCTCTTTTGATTGAGTTTTCTTGTCAAACAAACATGAATCTGAACAATAAATAAAAGAACAATTCTTTCCTAAAGTGCACTAGCTCTATCTTTCTACAATAATAGTCTAAAAAGTGCAAATGAAATCAAAGATACTACACATCTTGACAATGCACAAAACAAAGTAAAGAAGCACTTTTATTTTTCAAATGCATATATCAAAATGAAACTTGATATCTATATTATTTTCAAATCTACAAACAGAAAAATAGAGAATATCTATAGCACTCCATTCATTCAGAAATCAAAAGGAATATGACAAGCACCCAAACAATTCCAAAACAATCAAGAATTGCTCCAAAACAACCAAAATGAAACCAAAACACTCAATGATTGAGGGAAGGAAGAGATAATGCTAGGTCTAGGGGGTCTATGACTATCACATGCAGCCTAAAAACCAAAATCCATCAAACCAAAACCAAAAAATGAAGGAAATCTGAGCCAAAAACTGAGTTTCAAAGGGCGACGCGCTTTCAACACTGCACCGGAGCGCCTATGAGGGGACCGATGCTCCTATAACACTGCAAAAAAGTGCCTATGAGGGGACCGATGCTCCTATAACACTGCAGAAAAGTGCCTATGAGCGGACCGATGCTCCTATAAGGCTGCACAAGAGTGCCTATGAGGGTAGCGGCGCACTTACAACACAGTGTAAAAGTGCCGATGGTGCCTTTTCTCCTAAGGCAAAGGGTGCCGATACAATCAACACTTACGATGTTAAAAAATGGAAACAACGACACTCTGTCTACATAGCCCAGGCACACCGATGGAGAAACAAAACAGAATAAAAGCTATATCTCCTATGGAAGAAGGGAAGAAGGTTTGATAGTGATCCAAAGAGCATCAAGAGGATGCAAGACACTCTTCAAAGGAAAAATATGAAGAAAGGAGGGTCTCTAGAGGCTAGCAAAAGGACTGATAAAGAGACATGAAATCAAAAGAAAAGAAATCAGATCTATGTACATTCCCCAGTATGGTCGCCAAATTTGTTATCGAATAAATCTAATCAATCGGAATCAAGCCATATCTCCCTAGTCCAAGTGGATCTAGAACAAATCAAATACATAATACAATCTACTTTCCTAGATCAATCAGAAATGCAAACACACAGATAGATCACTTACCTGATATTCGCATATCCTCTTCTCTCTTTGTTGATCCAAGCTCCAGAATCTTCAGGTCTACAGCTGCAAAACCCTGTAAAGCATGTGGAAACAAGCAAACAACATATGTGTATCCAAACATATAATTGATCTAAGCTAACAGTTAAGGAAGAAAGCTATAAACATCATCAACATAACAACGTTTATGGAAAGAGATTTGTATTAATGTAATCGAGGAGATACATAGAATTACATAGGAAAGAACATTGCAACCTAGCCTTAATGCTGGAATATTCCATCCAACAATCTAAGCCAAAGCCTCCAAAGCAATATAGTAAGCCACCTAGAAATTCCACCGTCATAAAATTACCATAGACCTTCCTCCCTTCCAAATGGAGAGAGGGTTTAATTTATAAGGCTAAATGGATAGAGTAGGTTGACGATTAGGAGGAGGAGTCTAAGGGATCTTCCCTATAGGTTAGGAACCAAATGCCACCTCATCTAGATAATAGGGATAAACCACCACCTCATCCACCTTCGAGAAGGTTCTCAAATCTTCATTTTTTGCCCTCAAAACACCACCGGCACACTTTCCAAAAAGGGAAAAAATGTCATCAATGCTCCTAGCAGTGGGAGACAGAGCATCGGCGTCAGTGCCAGCGCACCTAGCATGAAGGGGAAAATTGCCTTCGGCACTCTTAGCATGAAGGACAAGAACGCCAACCTTCCTAAAAGAGGGAAAAAAGTAGGAAAATCTCAATCTCATTCAACTTTAGCAAAGATAAACTTGGGGATTAGGCAAAGGGTTGACACATGGATCAAGAGTGCAAGATTTCGGTGTAACACTTTACAGTGAGCAACTTTCAATGTTCATGCTACTTGATACCACATCTCTTCAAAATTGACTTTAACATTGACTAGTGGAAAACAAAATAGAAAATTAATTTTTGGAGACACTTATTGACCCAAATGCACATAATAGTATATTGTTTTATCCACCATTTTTCAACCTATGAACCCTATACCTTAAATGAACCCAAGTAAAGTTATCATGCAACTTGTCTTCTATGAATTTACAACCAAGAAAGCAAGCATTCAAATCATCATAGATTAGGTTTATTCGAAAAAAAGGTGCCATTAATCTTAATATCCATAAGCAAATAAGTTCTAACACGAGACACAAGCTTAAAAGGTCCAACAAAAGTCCACAATAGTGGGTTTTTTGTAAATACATCACCTGAATATTCAACATCTTAAATGTTTATAAAGACCAATCTAAAGAATCTTCCATATCACCATAATAATTTTACTAAAAATAAACTCTAGTAGGCTGACCCCACAACAAAACCTTATCGGACATCTACTACTAGAATACATATTCCAATTCAACGCTTGTAGTCCAGATTAATGTTTATGCACAATATCTGTGCATTGACCTCATTTGCCTTCTCCATTAGCTCCCACAAAACCGAATTATTGGCATTCTTCTCGGCATCGACAATGTCAGATATTGGCTCAAAGTACTGAAAATAATTGTCGTAGATGTACTCGAGGTGGAAACCATTTTCTTCATCGTAGAGCATGATGTGGTCGTGGCATTTCCATATGTGGTATTCGGTTTTTGACTTCTCAGAGTTCGCAACACAAATGTGATGTCCTACAACCTCGACAAATTGATAGGAATTAGGCTTCAATTCATCCCCATGCTGCTTAAAATAATGTGAATGATCTTATGTTCGAGATTTTCCATCTCCTTGGTGATCTTTGTATCGAGTTTTGTGTCTCCTTGGTGATGGTCTATAAACTATATTCCTCTGCATGAAGTCTAGAGGAATTGAGAAGAGATCCTTGGGTTCCTGGATGATGAAGATCGACGGATTATGTCACAACGACATACCCCAACGGACATTCCAGGTACATGAAGAGGACACGGGGAAAGAAGGCAGGAAGACACGTGGAAAAAATTCATTGGAGGGAGGGACGGTCAAAAGGAACATTGATTCTAAAACCCCACCCGGAGAAAGAACACCTAAAGGAGTAAATATATAGCAATAGAAAATTTAGTTGTTGTTCTATTATCTATATAGAGAGGCTCATTTATGATCTGGATTAAACCCAAATTTATACAGATAATGAGCCAAGAGCATCGAGGAAACCACTATCCAAATTGAAACCTGAGGAAGTAGAAGAAGTGTTAGACAAGAAGAATACCAAGACAAGGCATGCAAGTTACATACAAAATTTTGTAAAATGGAAGGGAAAACCACAAGAAGAGAGAGCAATTGGATCTCAGAACTAGATTTCAAGAAGCTCATAGGACATAAGTTCCTGAATTCAAATTTGAGTGAGGACAATCAACATTCTTCCATTAGGGGGAGAACATGTTACATGATGCACGCATAGAAGGACATGAAACTTGGAAAGAGCCACAAATGAATCGGTTGATTATGTTAAATATTTTATGGACTAGACACTAAGTTACTAAGAGACTTTAGGGGTCATTTGCTTATCCAACACCAGTTTGGTTAAGCAATTTAGGATTGAGATGGTTATTCAGTCTAAAAATTAGAACAAGTATTTAATTTTGGTTTTTTAGGTGAAATTTCACTCACTTCAATGGTGGGTTTAGGGAGAGAGGAAGTCGAAAAAAAATTATAGCGAGAAAATAGGGGAGGTTATGTCTTTCTGGTGGTTGTGTAATCCCTTTCTTGAGAAGAGCCAAGAAACGACCAAGGGACTGTTATATCATGTGTATTTAGAACTCAATTAGTATTGTGGTTTTGAAAAAAAACAATTTTCATTATGGAGCTGTGATTACTGTGTTTCTCATCCCATGTTTTCTTCCTATTAGTGTTATGTTTTACTACATACCTGTAAAATGATAATATTTATTTGCAAGTTTAAAACTTTGTCCTAGGACGTAAGAACATGTTTATTTTGACACCTGCTTTGATTTGATTGTTTGACTTACAAATTGGTTAAGTAGAGGTTCTGGGTATTGCATTAAATTAATTGGAGAACATGGGTATTCAAATAAACATGGATCACATGATACCAAATTCTATTCACATTCTTTAGAGCGATGGCTCAAATTATATTGAAAATCAAGCATTCCTTGATCCCTTGTTTTTTCCTATACACTCATTGTATAGTAATACAATATAATTGGAAAATAGAATTATATTTCATGTCAGATTTTCTTTATGTTAAAGCAAAACAAAACTTGCTCTGCAAAATCCAGCTTTCAAAATCTTTCCAATCTTTCCAATCCAACTTTCATGTGTAGAATTTTTCTTGAGATGCATCAAAATCTTATTGCTTACATGCATGGACTGCTGATAAAAATCTCTACCACATAGTGTTGAGATTTTAAGGGAAAAAGGCTTATTGTGGGACATTTTACTTATCAAATATGGTCAATAGTCATATATATATATATATATAATTACTTTATTAACATTCACTCAATTAATTATTTATAAGTGAAATATTTTTCAAATTACAAAACAATCATTAAATAATAACTTGCAAAGTTACATACAAGCTTTTCAGCAAACCAAACTGGGCACTACCAACAATTGTTGCCACAACGGAGTGAGAAGTAATGAGTTGGCAAGGAAGCCATCAGAGTTACCCACTTTTACTAAGAACTATCAAACCTTTAGCAGGACTCAAAACCTTGGAATTTTGGGACAATTCAAAATGATTGTATAAGTTGCTAAGCATTATTCTACGAGTTTTGAAATGGATAATGAAGATATAAGTGAAAAAACTTATCTTTAATTGAATTCGTGATTCTAACTCGGTATATGTTCCTCACTCAATGGGATTCAAATGTTTGAAAAGTATTTATTTAAATTGAATTTATTTACATATTTCATATTGTTCCTCACTCATGAGGATTCAAATACCAATTATAACTTAAATTGAATTAATTTGAATATTTCATCTTAGTTGATTCACGAGATTCTAATGCGGTACATGCTCCTCACTCAAACCGTTAACTTAACCAAATGTTAAAAACCACATTATATCTAAATTGAATTTATTTAAACATTTCATTTCAATTGATTCGGGAGATTATAATTCTAACTGGGAACATGTTCCTCACTCACAGGATTCAAACTGTAAAACTATCTAGATGATTTTAGTTGATTTAGGAGATTTTAGTTTGTAGATGATTTTAGTTGATTTCAATAGATTTTAATTTTAGCAAGTCAAGGTGATCCATCTGTTTTTTTGTTAGCCGAAGAAACCCACCATGTAACTAAGATGGCACATTAAGTTTAAACTGTAATTTGAATTTCAATAAGGGTAAATAACAACATGTTGTAAATTGTGCCACAAATACTTAAGAGTAGGTATATTCCTTAAAACTTCATAAGGTTCAAAATTTCAACCTTTAAGTTTAATAATCTTAAATCAAGAAATAATACACTTTGGAACATATATTCAAGTTAAGAATTCTATTGAGAAAAATGTAAAACCACTCAAAACTAAATTTGTGGCCAAGTGCTATAAGTTGTGAGCAGAAGGTCTCGGAGGTCTCGGGGTCAGGGTCAAATCTTCGGGAGGTTATACATCCCCATATAAGGGCCTCACTTGATGTCCCCATATTTCACATTCATTTTCCAGGTATAGGTGTGAAAGAACGACCATAATGTAAGTGATACATATTCTATACAATACTATGATTGCGATAATGATTAAGCTTGACATGATTAGGTGTTCTACTTAGATTACATAATATTCTATTAGAGATCAATGGTGTTAGTTATCCTAAGCTGTGATAAGTTATGTATAAGTAGTATTATAAATACCATAGCTTCAATTGATGTAATGATTAAGCTTGACATGATGAGGTGTTTTACTTAGATTGCATAATATTCTATTAGAGATCAATGGTGTTAGTTATCCTAACTGTGATAAGTTTTGTATAAGTAATATTATAAATACTATACCTTCAATTGATGGAATGGAGATATGATCAAACAATTGGGCTCAACACTTATTTGGTAGGAAGAAACCAATGGGTGACGCATATTGGAGTAAATTTGCAACTGAGAGGGACAATTGCTTTCTGGATTTCGCCTTTAGTTCCAAGCGTCAAGGTATTGGATATGATATTTATTTTAACATTGGAGAGAAGGGACACATTGTTATTGATCCTCTCCAAACATGGCTTTTAAGAATAAAATTTTATGTTCGCATCACTCTATTTTGTTTGATTTCTTCACCACGACATTATATTGTCTTTCTGAGGAGCTTTGTGCCATAAAGATTGTCGTTCTGCATAAAGTTTAACCCAGAAATCATAACGACTTTCTGTGGAGCTTTTGGCGCAGAAATAATGTCTTTATGCGGAGCTTTTGTAGCAGAAATAATGTCTTTCTGCATAGATTTTGACTCATTTAAAATACTACACTTCTTTGATTTTGACTCATACATAATTTCTTCTCTTATAGGTTTCGACTCAAGAACAAAGTAGTCCATATATTTTGGCTATTTGATGTCTCCTGCTTTTGACTAAGATGCAATAGAGTTCTACATCAATTTTCTCCCATAAAATGCTCTGTTGTGAAGATCTGATGTTAATTCTGCATTTTTAATTTCAATGAAAGCTCTCAATTTGGCCTCTGAATGACGCGAAGAGATGCTTGCATTAGTGGGCAACAATTTGCATGCATAGATGTCTCCATTGCCAACAATTTCCTGCAGAGAGTCTGCCAGAAGTTACTCATCCGGAATAAATGGTATCTCTGAAACTTTAATAATCCGAGCACCATCCATATTGATGAAACTGATAATTAACAAAACTGCTATCAGAATTACACTGTTCAAATATTATGAATTTTACCATGAGAACGATTTGCTATTTGACGCTCAGAAATGTTGCATGCATGGTCAGAAATTTTGCTATAAGAAATCCTATGCCGTGAAAGTGAGAAACTTTTATCAACGTAAATGTTTTATTATGTAGAAAACTGATTGTAATTGTAATTATACACATTTTTTAACCAGTTATTAATTTGAATGTTTACCAAAATGAACCAGTATTTAAAAGAAATCCATAAACAAATTAATTTCAATGTTTGCCAAAACGTATCGGAATTATAAAAAAAAAACTCCACAAACAACGTACAATGTTCATAAATAAAAAAATGTATTAACCAAACAAATAATTTAAAGAATGTCGAGTTGTAAAAGGCCCACTATGGCCTTGTATAAGAAAATTGAATGTCGAGTTGTAAAAGGCCCACTATGGCATGTTTGATAGGTTACCACAAATGCCTATTCCAGGTCTTTCAAGAGGAAGCCCTGGCCCCTTCGCCATATCTGTTACTCTTCCAATAGGAAAAGGCATAGAAGTGACCAGAATCGGTACTAGTAGTACTCATAATAATCAGTACTACTACTCCTCACAGACACGAAAGGAAGGAAGTGGGCATCCATGTCATGGGCATAATTCTCGAGAGAAAATTTTGTGATAATTTGTGAAAATGTGAAAAGCACAACTTTCAAGAGTAGATGGATTGTGCAGGTAGACGAAAGAACGGTGAAGAACATGTTTTTAGGGTATGCAAACACAGACCCTGCAACACTTACAAAAAGCCTGCGATTAGCCTTTCAAATCATAGACTGAAATCATTTGTGTAGTTACAAAGTTATACGATGAACCTGTAAATGGTCATGTAATATGTGTACACTATTAGCTGCATCTCTGAACTTTCAAATACTCATACAGCAGCACCCAATTCGATTCTTCATGTCCCGGCTGCTCCAACTGAATCTCATGCATTTTCTAATCACAACAAGCGAAAAGAAACTTAAGATAATGCATTTCATGTACAGTATGAAATAAAGAGGATAGAGAGTATTCAATACAACCATCCCTCTACAAAATATGGTATGCTTACTCAGGAAATCATGAATCCAGTTAGATTAGAGTCGAAGAACCCGTGATGGAGAAACTGATTGAACGAGCTCGTGGGCGGAGACCAGTCACGACACGCGCAAGCAAATCATTTCGAATGGGGACAGGTGGAAGCAAGTCATTGGGTAGAGTGATGACGACGGGTTGGGTAGAGGGACGAGGACTGGTGCTACAATGTTTGAAAACCGAACCTCACGAAATAAAGCCTAACAGCGTAAATATTTATTAATTAAATTACTTAATATCATATTACAAAACAACTTTTAAATAAATAAAATTTTATATTTTTAAGCATTATTTTAGATAAGTACAAATAAATTAATGATTCTTTTCTTTTTTTATTAATTATTTTATTTAATTAACTTTTTTTTATTTTTAACCTTTTCTTCGAACTAAAAAACAAGTGGAATAAGCAACAAAGTTGCTTAATACCTGCCTCCTAAGAAGAGATTGAAAATATATAGCAATAGGATAATTTTGCTATAAAAATATATGATAAAACAAATATAATTACAATTTGAAAGAAATTAAAACAAAAATGAATTAAAAAATGTCCATTTAAATACGATATAGGTTATTGCAATGTAGCATAAAACAAGCATATTCAAGCTTCCTTACATACTTCTAGTAATATTCTTGACTTATGTTATAAAAATATGCAAGTTTCTTTATAAACTAGCATAAATAGAAAATGAGAAATAATAGCTTACAAGACTATAAATTAATATCATTGTTGTGAGAATAGTTTATTTATATTTTATTATAAATTTATAATGTTATACAAATATGCAAGTTTTTTTTTATAGACTAGCATAAATAGGAAATGAGAAATAATAGCTTATAAGACTATAAATTAATTTCATTGTTGTGAGAATAGTTTATTTATATTTAATTATAAATTTATAATTTAAATTTAAAATAAATTTAATTATTTTAAATTGAAAAAAAATATTTTTTAGTTAAATATTTTGAATAATGGATTTTCCAAGAATAATTTATAGATAGTTCAAAATAAACTATTGTTATCAAATAACATGCATATATCTACTTGTTGAGAAAAAACATGAAACTTAACATAAAAAATAAAAAAAACATTTTTAAAAGAAAAATATGCTATACATTGGATTTTGTCTTTCATCTGGTTTTAAATACTATTTTCTTAAGTCCATTGTGCCCAATTTCTAGCATTCTTAGCCTTGCATGATGAGATTGTAGTCTATTATGAAAATTTTACTATTCTTCATTATCTAATACATTTTAGTTTTTTCTTTGATGATGATGATGATGATGGTGGTTAACGTCCCCCGAGACCAAAATTTGGTCTATCGGACCTTAAAAAAGAAATTAA
>LPNX010004459.1:0-26897 GCA_001517045.1 Pseudotsuga menziesii | reverse complement strand
ACAAAGAAGCAGAATGAGGAAAGGAATACGGTGGCAAAATTTGAAGGCGTTTGGGTGAAAATCGAAGGAGTTATGGCAAACCCTAAAAATAGACAAATGTGAGATTTCAGGTCTTGGGAAGTGGAATTTGGGATAGGGTCTTGAGGAATGAAATATGCAGAATGGAACTGAATAGGTGTCAGTAAATTTTCAGGGAAAACAGAGTTGAAACCAAGGAGATATGGCCGAAAGTGATCTAAAACAGTGGAATCTGCAATGGCGCGGAAGTGATCGGTAACAAATGGATCTGCAACGGCGCGGAATTGACCGGCAATAGTTCTGGATAGAGGAAATATGCGATTGTGCAACTGAAAATAGATATGGACCCCAGGTATGTGCGGCTTCCTATCGGTTCAAGGGATTCACTCGGCCACCAATGCTATCTGACGGCTTGCGTATTGGGGCAGTACCCCTCACTCCATGGCTCAGGTAAAACTGATAACCTCTTGGCCACAAATGATAGCTCTTGATTTACCTCACGGGTGGGAACTAGTCAATCAGGTAGGGGTCGTTTCCCTTTTCGTTGGCAGGTCCTCTCAATGGGATAGCTACTTCGGGGTTCCTGTGGTACTCCTCACAATGATTTTTATGGCTTATGCCCAAGTAATTCCCACAGTTAAGCGGATAGGGATTATTCCCAGATCTGAACCTGCAATAGAAGCAAAAAAGAAAAAAATATTGGGTAGAAATTTCACCCAACGAGCCCAAGAAAGTGCTATGATACCAGATGTGAGGACCCTGCAGCAAATAATTAATCAAAATACACGATATAGCAGCAGAACTCAAAATCACTTTTATATTAATCATAGGCCACTTCGAGGGGGCAACCTCCTTTGAGCAAGCTCAATACAAAATAACTTCACGGTGCCTTCCTTGGCCTCAACACACACTTATATACTAAAAATAGGCACCAATACTATGGGTCAAAACCATGGGCCAATATAAACTATGGATCAACAAATACTACAGGCGGCTTACAAATCATATGCGCCCAACAACAATAACACAAACTATGGATCAACAATTACTATGGGAGGACTTACAAAGCATATGTGTCCAACAACAATATACTAACACGGTAAAGAGAAGGATTGGCATGGGTTCCTAACACCCCAATAGTCCCTCCATATGCTATAGTTTTTTTGTACATGCAAGTATAGTTTTCCTTGTTTCCCCCATTGATATGCTCACATTGACATATATATTATTTTATGCAGAATGATAGCGAGAAAGTGGTGCTTTAAGAGCACCCAATGAGGTCCGATGCTAGTGGGGCACCATCACTTACACCACAACCCACTATAACTTACTCGCAGACAGTAAGTAAAAATGTTACATTGGTTTGAAATTTGAACAAATGTGCATAGAATTTTTATAGGTTGGTAAACTAACTTACAAATTTTGGTTTCTATGCAATCTCCGAAAATGAGATCCGTCCCTCTTTGTCAGCATTAGGGATCACCACTGAGCAACTAGAAAAGAAAGATAGAATTTACAAAAGCCACTGAGAGTGGCAGTGAAATGGGGGGTAACTATAATTAATGTATAGGGGGGATACACATATGTAACGTTTTGGTTGTATACACACAGATGTACAGTATGATACACTATTTTGTATTATGGCCATGGCATGCCATTTTTGAAAACATTATATGTACATATAAAATAAAGCAATGTTCAAATTTATATATCGTTGTCTTGATTTTGGAACATGATATTTATTATATGCCTTTCATATATGTTTAACTATGTCTTTCATGAAGTATGTGTATAAGTAAAATGATAATGTGTGGTTCACCAATTGTATATTATGATATTATAGACCTTATCATGACATATCCTACTAACTATTTAAAGATATCCAATACTTCAAGGAAGAATGTATGACTCATCCAACTAAGATCAAGTAAGCCATGGGAGATAATCACTAGACACCACATCATAAGTTGTTTAGGACATCCTACAAATATAATAAAAAATCCTTACAAGACCAAGACAAATGAATTGTATCTATGAAAATAAAAAAGATATATAAATTCATAAATCCATCCTTAATGAAATACCAAGATCATGGTTTAATTAACAACCCAGGTAATCCTATCATTAACGTTTTAACATCATAACCTCTATCACACACCTTAATACCTTTGACAATTGACACACTAACATGAGCTAGGTCAAGTCTCTCTTTCTAAGAGAATTTTGAAGAAAGAGTATGATAAAGGTAAATTCCCTCTACCCGATAAATTCCATGGAATGGACAAGTGCCACTTGATCAACAAGAAAAATTAGAAGACCACCCTCTATCAAGAAACTATAATCATTGATGGTGCACTATTTTCCTTCAAACGGAACTTTATACTATACATATAGTATTGTTGATTCGCCTCCTAAAATTATGTGAAAATCATCTTAGATATCCTCTTTACAATTCTAATATATACCTTAAACTACCCTAACAATACACTACCTAAATTATTTCTAGTTGAAGATAATACGTCATAAATCAGCTACCTAAACCTCATCGTTACCCTCTCATCTCACGTTGTAAACCATCCTAGACTACCCTAGAACCTTACCCTACCATCTTTACTGCAAACTACAAATATCAAGTTTAAATCATTTATTTACTGGTGCTTTTTAAACAAAATCTTAATTTTGTTAAAATGGTTATTGCTTATTATGAAGGTGCATTGACTCGACATAAAGGGTAAATCATAAGTCCATCGACTATCATACATTTCTGCTTGAAACTTGCTACAAAAGACATACAAATATGAACTCTATACTGATGATTTCAATTGACATTGGGATTAAGTTTTTCACATAAGTATCTTCATTTTTGCCTCTTTAAATTCTAAGTTTTGGGGCTAACACACTAGTATTTGCATTTGTGAACATATGAAGCAATAAGTAATTCATATTAAGCCCAATAAAAGTAGTTCATGTATGTGCATAGCCTAGGTATATGACCTTTTGGTTTCTACTTAAATGATACTAACCAATCTAATGATATAAACCTAAAAAGGACATAAAACCCTAGTTCCATCTCATAACTTGTGAACCCTAGTTATAGCATGCAATATGTAGTTCATGACACCCTAGTTGGTTTTCAATTGGTAAGTGTAGCCTAGGGCTATATGGCCTTTTGGTTTCCACTTTAATCAAAATAACATATCCTCTCATCTCTATACTCATGGATTTCTTATAATTCATGAAACGTTAGTTGGTTTTGCTTATAATTCATGTACATGTGTTTCTACTTCTAAGTCATGCATGAATGTGAACTTCCACTTGTGATCCATTTTCAACTCTATTCATTTTGTCTCATGTATGTGCATAGCCTAGGTATATGGCCTTTTGATTTCTACTTAAATGATACTAACCAATCTAATGATCTAAACCTAACCAGCTCATAAAACCCTATTTCCATCTCATAAGTTGTGAGCCCTAATTAATAAAACCATAAAATAATGAGAATTAACAAAGAATTATGTGATATTCAAATACATTCATACCTGGTTTTAATTGATGGTTTGAATGGAAAGAAGTATGCCAAAAAATGACAAAAATTAATGCCGATGGAGCAATTTAACAACAAAAAATGATGACAAAATTAGGCATCAACACTAATGCATATTCGAATCCTTTTATCCTAGTGTCAATTGTTCCACCCACTGGTGTCAATTGTTCCTCTTCAAGTCCCCTAGGTATATTTATATATCGCTTATCTTGTATCTATGTTTCCCCAATTGTTCCTCCATGTACTATAGTTTTTTTGTACAAGTATATTTTTCCTTGTTTCCCCCATTGATATTCTGACATTGACATATATATTATTTTATGCAAAATGATAGTAAAAAAGTGGTGCTTGAAGAGCACCCAATCAGGGCCGCTTCTAGTGAAGCACCATCACTTATACCACAACCCACCATAACTTACTCACAAGAAGTAAGTAAAAATGTTATATTGGTTTAGAATTTGAGCAAATGTACATAGAATTTTTATAGGTTGTTAAACTAACTTACAAATTTTGGTTTCTTTGCAATCTCTGGAACTGAGATCCGCCCCTCTTGTTTAGCGTTAGGGATCACCACTGAGCAGTCAGAAAAGAAAGATAGAATTTACACAAGGCACACATAGTGGTCGTGAAATGGGGGATAAATAGAATTAATTTATAGGGGGGATACATACATGTACCGTTTTGGTTGTATACACACAAATGTATAGTATAATCCACTATTTTATATTATGGACATGGCATGCCATTTCTGAAAACATTATATGTACATATAATATAAAGCAACATTCAAATTTATATATCATTGTCTTGATTTTGGAACATGATATTTATTATATGTCTTTCAGATATGTTTAACTATGTCTTTCATTAAGTATGTGTTTAAGTAAAATGATAATGTGTGGTTCACTGATGTGATATTATGATATTATAGATGTTATAATGACATATCCTACTAACTATTTGAGGATATCCAATACTTCAAGGAAGAATGTATGACTCATCCAACTAAGATCAAGTAATCCATGGGAGATAATCACTAAACACCACATCATAAGTTGTTCATGACATCCTACAAATATAATCAAAACTCCTTACAAGACCAAGACAAATGAATTGTATCTATGAAAATGGAAAAGATATATAACTTCATAAATCCATCCTTAATGAAATACCAAGATCATGGTTCAATTAACAACCCATGTAGGCCTATCATCAAATTTTTAACATCATAACCTCTATCACACACCTTAATACCTTTGACAATTGACACACTAACATGAGCTACGTCAAGTCTTTCTTTCTAAGAGAATTTTCAAGAAAGAGTATCATAAAGGTAAATTCCCTCTACCTAAGAAATTCCATGGAATGTACAAGTGCCACTTGATCAACAAGAAATCTTAGAAGACCACCATCTATCAACAAACTACAATCATTGATGGTTCACTATTTTCCTTCAAATGGAACTTTATACTATACATATAGTATCGTTGATTCGCCTCCTAAAATTATGTGAAAATCATCCTAGATATCCTCTTTACAATTCTAATATATACATTAAACTACCCTAACCATACACTACCTAAATTCTTGCTGGTTGAAAATAATACTTCATAAATCAGCTACCTAAACCTCATCATTACCCTTTCATCTCACATCCTAAACCATCCTATACTACCCTAGAACCTTACCCTACCCTCTTTACCATAAACCACAAATTCCGAGTTTAAATAATTGATTTACTGCTATTTTTTTTTTAATCTGAATTTTGTTAAAATTATTATTGCTTATTATGAAGGTGCATTGATTGGACATAAATGGTAAATCATTAGTACATTGAATATCATACATTGGTACTTGAAACTTGCTACAAAACACATACAAATATGAACTCTATACTTATGATTTCAAATGACACTGGGATTAAATTTGTTGGGATGGAAAGGAGCATAAGGAAGAAGTTCGGGTGCAAGAAAAAGAAGGTATGTCACGTGCACGACTTGAAGGAAGGATATTTTCGAAGGAAGAAAAGGGACCAGCACAGACAGAATGGAGATATGCATGATGGAGGAAAGGAAAGCGTACAGGAATACAAGTGATAAGGACCGGAAAGTGACAAGTGAAGATCATGGCCGCTAAAGAAAGTGTAAGAATATTTGTAAGTCAGGCCGATAGTGCCTTGTGTGAGTCCATGACAACCTGTTCTGATGGCTGATCATGACCTGTAACTAATAAGCAGTATGCAGTTGACCTTGCATGGTCTGATAGAATATTTAAATAAGAAGAACCCATTCTGTATAAGGGTTGGCCATTGGTTATTGGTTGTTGGTTGTTGTTTTTGGTCATTCATTGGCTTTCCAGAGCTAAGGATGCCATTTTTGTTGTATTTTGAGTTACAGTTAGCAGAAGAGAATATTCTGAGAGGATTCTAGTAGCAGTAGGAGGCTATTGAGCTGCGTATCTTGTAGTTGTTGAGCTGCATATCTTGCAGCTGTGTTCATAGACCACTAGGAATAGAAGGAATCTGCAGCTGAGTGCAAAGACGATAAATAGAAGAGTCAATCCAAGATGTGCACGGATAAGTAGGAGTATATAGAAGAATAAACCAGAGAGCATGAGAGAAAGATGTTTGATTCATAAATACATATCATAAGATCAGTCTGCAAGTCGTAGACTGCAAGGTGATATATCCATTTCTCATGCCACATGAAGAGCACCTTGGTGGTTTTTCCCATATGGTTTTTCACGTTATTCTTTGTGTTTAAAGGGTTGATTGATTTTGTCTATGTTGATGTGAATGGTTGGTATCTTCTTACTATATGTTGATGAGCTATTGTTGAATGCATGGTACAGTATTGTTAACTAGTGAATGAATAGCTGTTAACAAATTTTTGGAATACACAAAAAAATTGTGGTTAATTCCTTAAGTGAAAATATAAGTCGTGAATGGCCTATTAGTTTAAGAAATTAGTTGCATCACGCAATTTGTGCTAGTTGTTAAGGTTAAGGGCCAGGTCATGTCATGCATGCCACGGGGACTTCACTTAGTGAACCTGTCACATAGCACATGTGATCATGGGATATTGGATTGATAGTATATTGCAAGGATACATTACAGAGTTTGCGGTAGACACTATAACCTCGTATATTGAGGCTCAAAGAAATTTTTCCAAGGACCTCGAAGAAGGTATCTGCTATCTATCAGTGCATGGATCAATATGCTCACCTATGAGAAGGGTACCTTACAGTTGAGTAGTTGAGTCACATGCCCATGAAGGAGGCTATGTCACAGCTGAAATATTAAAAAAAGGGAGAGGATGAGTTGAGATGTTCCCTAGAAGTATAGAGACTAAACTAGAAGCGGGATTCCTAAGGGGTGGAAGGAGATTTAGATCAGAGAAAAGAAGAAAGACCGAAAGAGGGCGATGGAACCATAGTCTGTTTGAAGAGAGTGAACACGAAATTTGGTCGCATGAAGACAAAGGGTCTTGCGACGAAGAGAAGGAATGTAGCCCAAATTCAAAAGGACTAGAGGACTCTGAAGACTCCGTCTAGGCAGGAAGGTCAGGACATAATTACATCACACCAGCAATGTCACCAGAGGTGAGATTTAGAGTCTTATCTTCGTAGAGGACTACTAATATTGATAACGCTAGTACTATGACTAATACGCTATAATGTATAACTCCTTTGAATGTATAACTCCTTTGAATCCATTACCAGAGAACCCTGATGCCACATCAATGGCTGGAGCTGATATTTGGTTACCTACATTCAATGGAAATGTAATAGAAGATCCAGAGCAACATTAGTTCTTCTGTGTAGCTGTTTGGATGGTTCGGTTAGTCCATAATGCAGACATAAAGAAGGTACATATGATCATGAATATGAGGGGTCATGTGCTAGATTGGTTTATGAAGTTCTGTGCCGCACCAGTTGGAACACTGCAAAATAATTTGGATGAGATCCAAGCTGCAGTGTTCTCTAAGTTCAGAAAACCAAAGTTTGAGTTGCAGAGCATTACTGAGATCAAAGAGATAAAGCAAGCACTAGAAGAATTAGTATGGGACTTTGACCAATGGTTTAAAAATTTGATGGCCAAGGTAATATTTCGAATTTTGGATGTACAACATAAATAATGGTTTATTGTTGCACTATTACCACACATCCAAGGGCCACTAACGCAGCAAAAGATTGATTCCCAAAAAGAAGTGTTGGAGTTAGAAATGAGGCTAGAGGCCTTGCCCATTAGTGATGGTGCCGCAGGAATGGTACAGATTCAATCGCAGTTGGCTAATCTGACAATATGACTTCATGACATCAAGAAGGTTAAGGAAGCACAAGAATATTTATGGTGCATGAAATGCAGAATGAATGGGCACACTAAGGATAACTGCCCAAATTTCATGAACTATATCGCGTCAGGTGCACCAAACCCATTAAATGGCCATGCGATACCATGGTATCTCATATGACAGTATAGAGGTCATCACAACGAGGAGTTTTTATATTTTCAAAAGGTTGTAAGTACCCCGAAAAACCTATTTTGTAAATTTTGTAAGTCGGTAGGAAATGAAGAAAACGATTGCAGAGCATACTAGCTCTTCAATGAAAAGACTATCGACACCTACTTAATGAAAAATGAAGGGCTCACTCAGGATGAACCGGTGCAAGAATCATATCATCCTATGCAATTTCCACCAAATCAATACCAAAATTAGTACCAACCTCAGCATGCACCTTGGAATCCATACACACAACAAAATCACTACCAGCCACACTACCAACAGAACCAGTACCCACCACAACAACCACACCTATAGAGAAGGGGTGGTGGAAACTTCAGAGGAAGTGGTGGATGACGAGGATTTGGTAGAGGAAGAGGTCAAGTTATGTGCTATAACTGTGGACAACTAGGTCGCTATGCCAAAGATTGCTTAGAACCTGTGAAGACATGTTCATATTGTAAGGGATAGGACTATAATGTGGAGCAATGTCCTCAATTGATCGCAAAGTGGCAAGCAAGTACTATCACAAGACCTAACCCTACGCATAACGAAAACCCAAATCCCAACATGAATGTTCAGATGATTATGGATGAACCACAATATCCGAATGTCGCTATAGTAACATGAGGAGGGGATATGACTGGAGCTGATCAGGATAAATAACAAGAACAACTGCAACCACAGGTACGACCTGCGACACAGAAAAAGGTATCATTTGAAATCCATAAACAAAAGGAAGTATTCTTGGAGGTGCGACCAGATTTTGTGGATCCAACAGATCCATTGACATCGAAAGAAGTAAAGGAGATTGTTGAACGATTTCAGTGCATATTTCAGAACAATGTCCCACAAAAGGTTAGTAAGCTCAAATCCTTCTTGTCTAGTTGTCTTACTCTAATACAAGATAAAGATGCTATTGTAGAACTACAAGAAACGATATAAGACATACCCATAGAGCCACGACCTAAAAACAAAGTTAACCAAGTGAGGAAGAAGTTTAAAAATGGCCGCGAGTTAAGAATGACTACGCAGATAGGTGACTATGACATGGATTACATCATCTTAGACCTAGGGTATGATGTCAATATTTTGACGTGACAAACTTGGGAAAGTATGGGAAATCCACACTTTTGTTGGTCCTTTATCTAGCTGTGACTTGCGAATTGGGTGAAGGTTCTACCCATTGGCTAGTTGAGTCAGGTCCCTATCAACATTGAAAGATTATGCACATTTGCGGACTTTTAAGTCATTAATATTGTTGATGACACAAACTAATATCTCGCATTACTGGGGATAGATTGGGATATAGACAACCAAACTATTATAAACTTCAAGAAAACGATCCTCTCATTCGAGGATAATGATATAAGAGTGGTGTCGCCCATTGATCCATTAGAGGGATAGAGATATATTGATCCTGTATATAATGATGGACAGGATGACTTCCTCGACCAAATCTACATTGTTACTACATTACAATAATACTACATCAATTTGAGAGCAGATGGAAACATAAGCTAGAAGAGTGCTAGTTCCTGCACATCTGACTCAGGGGAAGCTTTGGGGAATTGGAAAAATAGACTACATGAAGTCTCTATGAGGAGGTGCACAAGAGTTACCAGGTCTGTGCGATGGGTGGAGAATGAGCTGTGTGAGCTACCCACCTATGAGGGTTTACCTAACCTTGCGACCTTCTTAAATGAGTTTGGAGGACTTGTAATGGAGTCACAATGCTTTTCTACACTAGATCATGTACTAAAAGCTATGCCTACTAGATGGCGGGGTGCACATAAGAAGTCTATAACAAACTGGCCATAGTGCAGAAGACTGATGGAAGTCATGTTCAGAGAAGAAGTCACCCTTGTAAAGCATAAGTATTCAGGGTTAGAAAACCCTGTGGAACATCTTAATCATTGTCACATAGTCTTTGCAGAATACCTGCCGCAGGAGTGGGTCCATCATTTCATACATACATTGGAAATAAAACCTAGAACCTGGGATGCATCTATCGAATTGCAACAAGGAACCCAACAATGGGAAGGTCTCGCTAAGTAGTTTGCACATACATTTGAACTTGCTGATGAGTGCCCTATAGTTGATGCTATGCTTCAAGTGATAAAGGAGAAGATATTTGTTGAGACCCCTATCGAAGAGGCTAACTCTCACCAATGCAGTGCGACCATTCAGTAATGGATGGCTTGCTACAATCTATATAAGGGTCCAGATGATGATCCAACTAACATAAACATACTTGAAGCAGAAGGAAAACGTGAAGCAGAAGGAAGTGGTATGTCAAGTGACCAGTTCCTTAAGCCGTTAAAAATTAAGAAAGTAAACATTGGGTCATCAAACAACCCAAATTTCACCAATATAGGAGATTATTGGGCCGAAGAGACAGTTGCAAAAATTATGTATTTACTGCATGAATATCATGACCTATTCCTTACCAGCTTCTCAGAAATGAAGGGAATAGTGGGAGACTTAGGGGATATGAAATTACCCATGCGACTAGATGCTAAACTTAGTAAGAATAGACTATATAGGATGAACCCTGAGTATAAAGAAAGGGTGGGTCATATGCTCGATGCCATAATTATTGAAACTATTGATGAGTCAGAGTGGATCAACCCTATCATGACCTAGGATAAGAAGACAATGGGTGAATTCAAGATCTGTGTCAAATTAAGGAATTTGAACGATGCATGCTTGCATGATCCATTCCCAACACCATTTTCAGATGAATTACTTGAAAGTGTCTGAGGGAAAGAGATGTATTCATTTACTAATGGATTTTTGGTATATCATCAAGTCAGAATCGCATAGGAGGATCACCACAAAACAACCTTCATTGCTGAATGGGGATGCTACTAGTATATGGTAATTCCCTTTGGCCTCAAGAATGCACCTGCTATTTTTTCTAGAATAGTAGTCTCTACTTTTGAAGATTTTATGCTTTTGAAGATTTTATTCATAAATTTCTTAAGGTATACTTTCATGATTGGACTGTGTTTGGTCTAGTAAGGGACCATATTGAGATTATGTGCATGATGTTGGACCGTTGTCGTTAGTATCAGATTTCACTTAACTCTAAAAAATTTATTTTCTGCACGCCATTTGGTGTGCTATTGGGTCATGTTGTATGTCACGAAGGTATTTTGTTAGACCCAATAAACATTACTGATTATCCTGGATTTAGTACCACCTGCATTATTCATGAAACTCGGGTCAGTTCTGGGGCATATAGGCTACTACCGTAAGTTCATAAGAAGATATGTAGTGATCACTTCACCTATGGAGAAATTGTTGAAGAAATGAACAAAGTTCTAGTGGACAACAAAATGCCAGGAAATATTGGATAAATTGAAGACTGCAATGGCCACTGCTCCAATACTTGTATTCTTGGACTAGAAGAAGGAATTCCATGTGCATGTTGACACGTCATCTTTCATTCTTGGCATAGTCCTAACGCAACCAGGAGAGGGTGCGCTCGACTATCCTATTGTTTTCGCAAGTAGGAAACTTTCAGTAGCATAAAAGAACTACACGACAACAGAAAGAGAAGCCCTTGCCACAGTCTATGTGCTTCAAAAATTTCGACACTATTTGTTGGGTGGACATTTTTAGATGTACACTGACCATTCACCTCTGAAATACCTAGTGAACAAGCAAGTGTTGGGGGGGGAATATCTATAGATGGCTTCTCCTGTTTCAAGAGTTCGATTTTGAGGCCATTGTTAAACTTGGTCGACTGAATGTTGGACCAGACCACCTATCAAGCATAGAGAGTGGTGAAGAGCCAACCAACTTCAAATATAATTTTCCTGATGCGCAACTATTTACGATCCACATGATGGATGAATAGAACCATGAGTTCACTGCCATCATTTCCTTTTTGAGTATAGGATATGCACTTGAAGGAATGTCAACTAACCAAATGAAACACTTGGTCATCAGAGCTACTAATTATACATTGATCGCGAGACATCTATATAATCTGGGTACACATGAGGTACTGAGTCACTATTTCTTTAACTATGAACGACCTTGGGTTAATATTGAAGCACATGCTGGTGTCGCGGGAGGACACTATGCAGGGAAAGCGATAGTGTGTAAGATATTGTAGGAAGGATTATGGTGGCCAACCATACACATGGATACTAAAAGTTTCTGCAAGCACTGTGATAGTTTTCAAAGGACAAGGAAACCATCGTGCCACGACGAGATGCTGCTTACACCACAAATAACTCTTTAAGATTTTGACAAGTGGGCAGCTGATTTTGTTAGACCAATCAGCCCACCAGGGAAGAGAACTAGTGCATGTTGCATTATCACTGCGATAGACTATTTGAGCAGATGGGCTGAAGCTACACCTGTTAAAGATTGTACCGCTGCGACTACGACAATTTTTTTGTTCAAAGATGTAGTCACCCAATTTGGTTTTCTGAAGATACTACTAAGTGAACAAGGTACGCATTTTATTAACAAAGTGATTGCTGAGCTGACTGTAGAATTTCAGATCTAGTATAAGAAGATGACTCCCTACCATCCTCAAGTGAATGGAATGGTCGAAGTTTTCAACAAGATTATAGAAAATGCATTAACCAAGGTATGCAATGTGCACCAAGAATATTGGGATCAGAAAGTATCAGTTGTGATATGGGCATATTGCACAACCTACAAGCGAATAATAGGACACACCCCATTTATACTAATATATGGACAAGAAGATTTTGTACCAATGGAGTACATTGTGCCAAGTCTAAGAATTGCTGCCCTAATAGACATGACTAATGGAGATGCTATCGAGTAGAGACTGACACTGATCATACAAATGGAGGAAGAACACTTTGTTGTAGGATTCCATCAGACTGTTGAGAAGAAGTGACAGAAAGCATGGCATGATATCCATATTAGGGTTAAACCATTCGAAGTCAGAGGACTTTTGTTGCTATATGAAATCAAAATTTTCAAACACCCAGGCAAGTTAAGGACACATTGGCTAGGACCATATGTGGTCACACACATCACTGATGCAGGCGCAGCAAAACTATAGAATCTAGACAATACCTATGTCATGGGTATGGTGAATGATAGTCACCTAAAACCATACTATGAAGGTCATAACATCTTGGGTTAGAATCACGTTGTGAAATGATGAAAAAAAAAAGAAAAAAAGAGGAAGGTCCAAAAGACGTAAAAATTGCTTTGTCGCACATCCACGATAGAACAAGTATGAAGCGTAGGAGAAGGGTGGAAAAGCGCACGGAAAAGCAAAAAGTGCAGCAAAAAGGTGGAAAGTGTTGGAAAAAGTAGAAATGACAGGCTAGCCAACATTAAAGTGTGAATATCCAACAAATATTGAGGCAACTGTGATCTCTAAGTGTCATTAATTTGACGAGATACAAGGAGAATGATGGCGTGCTAAAAGGTCACATTCGATGAATCTACCATAATTGTTCTGACAAAAATAGTGCAGCACTCAAGTTAATGAATTAATGAATGGATGCAGTAGCCAAGAATCCCATGTGACGGATTAGACATTAACTTCCCATTGCATGACGATTGCACAACGTGGTGGAAGATATAAGTACAAGGCTTCGCTGAAAATCATTTTTTTACAACCACAGAGCGAGCTAGAGAGAACCAGAGCCAAGCGATTACAGATTCGAACCTTGTTGAAGTAAGTTAATGCCCATGGTCATTGAAATCCCTATCGACAATGATCCATCAGATGCAACTATTATATATGGTTTCCCAATCGAGGAAGAGATTACGTCCCCTAAGATACAACAACCACAGCAACAATCAGAGACATATCCAATGGAAAAAAAGTGGAAGAAACCTATCAATGGGGCCAGTCACACTACCATTCTGACCCCTAGTTCATGTGTTGTGCCAAACCCAGCTAGGAGACCACCAGTTGCTCCTACAACTACAACACCTATCATGGAGCCAAGATAGCCCACCTAAGACGTAGTTGTAGGACCATCCGGACCACCGCAGATGAAGAAACGCAAGAATACTACTCTTATGGATGTTCTAGGTAAAGCACTCATAGAAGAGGAGCAAGAGGAGGACAAATCCATGGAAGAAGACTCACCACCATGTATAGGGCCAAATTTGGAGGAGGAAGATGAGAATTTCTTGTACTATGTTCGACCAAGGAGAGCTGATGCACAGAAGGTGGACCTCCCAAGTAAGGCGACTACAACTTTGGTAGCACTGCGAATCCCTATTAACGTCCCCCTGCTATTGGACATCATGCCCAAGTTGGATAAGTTGAATTTCAAGGACTTTGACACTCAATTACAGGATGAATTAAGGAGAGCGGACTGCATGCTCCCAAACCAGTCCGACCCAAGTGGAGCATAATTTATCTAGTCAATGGAGTTGGCCGAGGGAGTTTCTCACATAGGTTTGATTAACCTACTGTTTATGCCCCATTTCAGCCACATTTTAAAAGTCAACACTTATGTGAAGCAACTACTAGTATTCTTTCACACAAGATTCATGTGGCTCAATTAACCATACTTGATCGACGTCGAGCTGATTTCGGTGATAACAGGCCTTCCAAATGAAGGAGACAAACATGTGCCATACCTGGCCAGAAAAGACACCACCTGGATCAAGCAGAAGTATAACTTAAAACACACAAAAAGGAGCTTCCTAGTCGACCCAATCAAGAATGCAAGTGTGCAGTTTACTGCAAGGATCTTATCTTGTAAGTTTCTACACAAGATGAGGCCCAATCAGTGTTTAGCAGTGCCAATCAAACTCGCAGGGTTATGTGCATTGGGTGGAGGGTTCAATTGGTCATGATACCTACTAAACGAGCTCATAGATGATGCAACACAAGCCCAACATGAACCCACCTGCAAATTCCATTATTCTTGGCTTCTCATCTTAATCCTGTTCACTATGTGGGCCAAACCGCCAGACTATGTGCAGATGGATATCCCACTACCTTGCCATGGAGAAAGGTACCAAAACTTGTAGGATGAAAAAAAAGATCCAGACCCAAAGGAAGGACAACAACATCAAGTTCTTTTTTCATGCAGAGGCGTAGCGTGATGTTGTCTATCAGTCCCCCCGAATCTGCACGACAACGGTACATAGCTATGCAACATTTATCAACTTTCAGGACAAAGGGCATAATATGATTCTAGAGCCGAAAAGGGACTCGGCCAAACAAGTACACCATGTGGGATTCATGTTTACAGATGAGGACATGGATGCAATCATCCACCTATGGCTAGAGGAATGGTGCAGCTCACTGGTAGAACCACTGCACAAAGGATAGGATGAAGAGGACCCACCAATTCACCAAGTTCATAGTGAAGGTAATGAAGGAGGAAATAGACAGGATAAACGATCGCAAGACGAGGAGAAACAAGATGATGATGATAGGCGTAGCTTAGATTAAATTGATTCAGATCCCACACCAAGGCCAGAGCATGTGTAGACCCAAACGCAAACAATGAGACAAGAAGGCCAGCCACATCATAAGAAGAAAAAAGTCGACAAAGCATCAAACATGAACACATTGATAAAAGATGATGTGGAGGAGCTCACAGAAGCTGTTTATAAAGTCACGCAAGAAAACCTTGCCCACCTAAACACATGGCAAGTGAATATAGATAAGTAAGTTGGGGACCATATGAATAAGCTAATAGATTCCATCAACAAGGTCAAAGCCACTATTGAGGCTGAGACATATCGCATCGACCCCAATGTCCCAATAGTCACACTAGAGTTAGTGCCACCCATCAAAGTGAAAATCTAGGTGAGTGCACTAGAAATCGGATTAGACCCAACTGCCTTTGATGATGCTATAAAGGAGATTGCCACACTCTAGTTATACTTCTCCAATCTTCCCCTGAGTGAAATCTACGAAGTGCAGCAAGAATCCACGTCAGAAATGCGGGTAAGAGATAATGTTGTTGTTTACCAAGAAACAAAATAGAAAAAGGAAGGAAAAGGTACATAAGGCCCTGCTGAATGAAAAAGAACAAGAAATTTAGGGGTGCATCAACCTTCTTGCTCAGAAGGAACAAGAAATATTAGTGCCCGAGTAGAACTACATCACATTAGTGGAGACCATCAAGAACACCATTACAGAATTCTCACCTTAGGTGGGCCAAGAAGATGAGAACTCCATAGCTAAGGTAACTAGGCTAGAAAAAATCGCGTAAGAACTCCTGAAGCAGGTAGAAGAGCTACAACCCAAATAGGTGATGAGCACACATCCTCAGGAGCTCGAAGAGCAAAGAAAAGTAGTGTCTGAGGCTGCTAGAAAAATAAAGCAAGGAGAAACATTCCGTGCTAAGGCATTAGAAGACATTTTTGTGGTATCAGAAGTGCTTATGGAAGATGTGATTGTTAAAATCATAAGGGAGAACATGTGTGGAGAAAGTAGACATGACGAAGTTGTCCCTCCAAGACAAAGTAGCCAAGGTGACTGAAATCAAGTGACTACAGCATGAGGTCTAGGATCTTAAATATAGAGAACAGGCGACAGAAGCAAAATTTGAAGTACATCTGTCAGAAGCAGCACACATCACTAGCATTATTCAACCGCTGAAGGAAAAATTTGAGACTATCGCACAGTCAGTAGACGCACGTCCATCGAAACATATTAGTTTCGACTGAGTAGAGAAATTGGTCGTGCAGGAAGAAGAGGTATCAGAGGAATTTGTGGGGGTGTAATGGATAGTGAAAGAGTTTTAGGATAAGGTTGGTCCTGCATCGCAATCAACATCAGAGTCATAAAATTTTGTGGGAAAAATAGTAAGTTTTGCAACTAAAATTTTTAAGGACAAGTCCATTTTTGCTTAGTGGCTCGAAACGAGCCACATGTGAGTGTTGGGGACCTGTTGGGATAGAAAAGGAGCACAAGGAATAATTTCACGCGCAAGAAAAAGAAGGTACATTGCATTTTTTACATGAAGGAAGGAAGGTCATGAAGGAAGTAAAGGGACCAACACAGATGGAATGGAGATGCACGTGATGGAGGAAAGGAAAGCGTACAGGTGATACTGGCTGGAAAGCGACAAGTGGAGATCATGGCTGCTAAATATGGTGTAAGCCTATGAAATTGCATGTATGGAAGAATATTTGTAATTCAGACTGATAGTGCCTTGTGTCAGTCCATGACCTGTAACTGATAAGGAGTATGTAGTCGGCCTTGCATGGTCTGATAGAAGATATAAATAAGAAGAACCCATTCTGTATAAGGGTTTGTCATTGGTTGTTGTTTTTGGTCATTTGTTGGTTGTCCAGAGCCGAGGATTCCATTTTAGTTGTATTTTGAGTTAGATTTAGCAGAAGAGAAGGTTCATATAGGATTCTAGTAGCAGTAGGAGGCTGTTGAGCTACAAATCTTGTAGCTATGTGCACATACTACTAGGAATAGAAGGAATCTGCAGCTGAGTGTGCAGATGGTAAATAGAAGAGTCGATCCAAGCTATGCATGAATCAGTAGGAGTAGATAGAAGAATAAAAACGAGAGCATGAGAGCAATAAGTTTGAGTCATAAAGAAATATCATAAGATCAGTTTACAAGTCGCATACTGCAAGGTGCTATATCCATTTCTCATGCCAGATGAAGAGCACCTTGGTGGTTTTTTCCAGATGGGTTTCCATGTGATTCTTTGTGTTTAAATGGTTGACTGATGTTGTAGATGTTGATTTGAATGGTTTCTATCTTCTTATTGTATGTTGATAAGCTATTGTTGAATGCATGGTACCATATTGTTAACTAGTGAATGAATAGTTCTTAATGAATTGTTGGAATGCACAAGCAAGTTGTGGTTAATTCCATAAGTTAAAATATAATTCATGAATGGCCTGTTAGTTTAAGGGATCAACTGTGTCACACAATTTGCACCAGTTGTTAAGGTTAGGGGCCAGGTCGTGTCGCGTGCAATGACATACAATTGTGCTCAAGTCACGAGGGAACTATCCAGCCTTCCTATTTTCCTTCATCGAGCACCTTGGCCACGTGTAAAGGGACTATAATCCCTCACCAACTATGGAAACATGGTTTCAACATTTACCAATTACATATCTCGGGTGAGACTGCGCCTGCTTCGCAGGTGTTTCCAACGGAGTTACTCTGTCATGCCAATGTCTTGTGGTTTATTATTGGTATTGTGGTGTTTTTGAACCGTAGGTCGAGGCAGGAAGTTAAAATAAGCCAACAAAATTGTTCACATAAGTATCTTTATTTATCCCTCTTTAAATTTTGAGTTTTGGGGCTAACACACTAGTATTGCATTTGTCAACATATGAAGTAGTAAGTAGTTCATATTAATCCCAATAAAAGTAGTTCATGTATGTGCATAGCCTAGGTATATGACCTTTTGGTTTCTACTTAAATGATACTAACCAATCTAATGATATAAATCTAAAAAGGTTATAAAACCTTACATCCATCTCATAACTTGTCAACCCTAGTTATAGGATGCAATTTGTAGTTCATGAAACCCTTGTTGGTTTTCAATTGGTAAGTGTAGCCTAGGGATATATGGCCTTTTTGTTTCTACTTTAATTAAAATAACATAGCCTCTTATCTCTATTCTCATTGATTTCTTATAATTCATGAAACCTTAGTTGGTTTTGCTTGTAATTCATGTACCTATGCTTCTACTTCTAAATCATGCATGAATGTGAACTTCCACTTGTGATCCATGTTCAACCTTGCTAATTTTGTTTCATGTATGTGAATAGCCTAGGTATATGGCCTTTTGGTTTCTACTTAAATTATACTAATTAATCTAATGATCTAAACCTAAAGAGGTCATAAAACCCTAGTTCCATCTCATAAGTTGTGAACCCTATTTAGAGCATGCATTTTGTAGTTCATGAAACCCTATTTGGTTTTCAATTTGTAAGTGTATCCTAGGTCTATGTGGCCTTTTGTTTTCTACTTTAATGAAAATAACATATCCTCTCATCTCTATACTCATGGATTTCTTATAATTCATGAAACCTTAGTTGATTTTTCTTGTAATTCATGTACATGTATTTCTACTTCTAAGTCATGCATGAATGTGAACTTCCACTTGTGATCCAGGTTCAACACTATTAATTTTGTGTCATTTATGTGCATAGCCTAGGTATATGGACTTTTGGTTTCTACTTAAATGATACTAGCCAATCTAATTTCATATTCAAACCCAAAGAGTTCATAAAACCCTAGTTTGTAGTCCGATGTCTCAATTTATGAACCTTAGTTTTATTATGCAGGTTCTTGGATTATACTTTAGGATAAGAATAAGATAGCATGTGATCTCTAGACACATAGTGTTTTCTTAATGATGCAACATGTGTTGTCTTAGTGATCTCTAGACACATTGGGCCATCAAAATAGGAGGGAGAGGCCCACGTAGAGGTAATTGTATGCCATGATACCAACAGAGTCGACGGTTCATTGATCTAATAGTAGGTTTTCGAGTTATGTTGAGTTGAAAGTGGCATGAAAATGTCATTCAAAGACACTTGGTGACTTTCGGTGTGGGAGCGAGAAACCAAATGGAGCAGCGAAATTGCATGACATTGGCTCCTACAAGTTTTTATGGGAAAGGATGATATTGGAACCATACCAACACAGGAACGATCAAAGGTTTTGTAGAGTTGATCCACCAATGCAAGAGTTGCATTGAAGGAAACTAAGAAAAACCATAGTTTACGACATCATTGCATAATGAAGTCAATGGGCCATCAAAATAGGATGGAGAGGGCTACCTAGATGTAATCTCATTCAAAGAGACCAATGGAGTTGACAATTATTCGATTCGACCTCAGTTTTTAGAGTTATGTCGAGTTGAAAGTCACATGAAAATGTTGTTCAGGGACACTTGGTCACTTTTGATAAGGGAAAGAAAACCCAAATGGAGCATCAAAATTGCATGCCATTGGATCCTACAAGTCTGTATTGGAAAGGCCGATATGGTAACCTTACCAACACAGGTGCAGTCAAGGGTTTTCAAGAGTTGAACCACCAATACAAGAGTTGCATTGAAAGAAACTAAGAAAAACCCTAGTTTGTGAAATCAATGCACAATGAAGTCACTAGGCCATGAAAACACAAGGGAGAGAGACACCTAGAGCTAATCACATGCCAAGAACCAACAGAGTTGATGGTCCATCAATCCTACCTCAGGTTTGTGAGTTACATCGAATTGAAAGTCGCATGAAAATGTCATTCAGGGACACTTGGTGACTTTCGGTGTGGGAGCCAAAGACCAAACGTAGCACCAAAATTGCATGTCATTGGCTCTTGCAAGTCTGTAAGGGAAAGGCCAATATTGAAAACCCTAGCAAAATAGGCACAATCAAGGTTTTTTCATATTTGACCCACCAATGTAAGAGTTGTATTGAAGGAAACTGAGCAAAACCCTAGATTACGAAATCAATGAACAAAGAAGTCACTGGGCTATGAAAACATGAGGTAGAGGAATACCTAGAGGTAATCACATGCTAGGATACTAATGGATTCAATGGTTTGTCAATTTGATATTAGGTTTTTGAGTTATGTCAAGTTGAAAGTTGGATGAAAATTTTGTTCAGGGACACTTGTTGACTTTCAGTGCGGGAGCGAAAAACCAAACAGAGCAAAAAAATTGCATTCTGTTGGCTCCTGCAAGTCTATATGGTGAACAAAAATATGATAACCATACCAACACAAGAACGATTGAGGATTTTTCAGAGTTGACCCACCAATTCAAGAGTTGCATTGAAGGAAACTGAGAAAAACCCTAGTTTATGAAACCAATGCATAATGAAGTCACTGGGCAATGAAAACATGAGAGAGAGGGACACTAGAGGTAATTGCATGCCAGGATATGAATGGAGTTAGAGGTTCATCAATCCAACATTCGTTTTCCGATTTATGTTGAGTTGAAAGTCGCATGAAAATTTCATATAGGGACACTTGGTTACTTTTGGTCCGGGAGCGAAAAATTAAACAGAGCAGCAAAATAGCAT
Source organism: Pseudotsuga menziesii (assembly GCA_001517045.1). Taxonomy (NCBI): domain Eukaryota; kingdom Viridiplantae; phylum Streptophyta; class Pinopsida; order Pinales; family Pinaceae; genus Pseudotsuga; species Pseudotsuga menziesii. Next base: position 5,843 of record LPNX010004459.1, on the reverse strand, counting down.
GCCATTGGCTCTTGCAACTCTGTATGGGAAATCACGATATGGGAACCCTACAGACACAAGAATGGTCAAGGGTTTTGCAGGGTCGACCCACCAATGAAAGAGTTGCAAGAGTTGACCCAACAATGTAATTAAATGTACATTAATATAAAAAACATCAAAAAAAGTAAATTGCAACAACTAGAGAGCATGATATTTTCTGATTTCTATTTGTTTGAGAAATCGGGTTGTTCTTTTTGCCTCTAATGTTCCATAGATTGTTTTTGTATCCTAGGCACACAAAAGGCTAAACGTTAGTACTCTCATAATAAAATGAAGAGAACCCAATGAAAATATGCAAACATTATTTATAGATAACTCACCCGAGTTTGTGGGATCATGTTTATAGTGTCAAGTATCCTCTGAATATTATTATGTATGTGGATTGTATGTGTCAATCATAGGCTGGTACATTGGGAATAAACTAAGGATAAATAATTGAAATTGTGCTTTAGCACGCACTTGAAGGTTTAAATAACGCACCTGAAAATCTATCCACATTGGGCAATCTAGTAACACTTGAAAATGCACCCACTCGAGTAGGCCATATAGATCATCTCTATTGTCGATGGTGTCCATCAATATTTTGTTCTCTATAAGAGGTAGAAAGTATCATACATGTGGCCTATTTTTGTTCGAAAGTGTGTGCAACTTGATGTTTATACCAACTACCAGGTTGGTGAAGTGGTATACAATAGCTCCTGGTCTATAATCCCGATACACATACCAATCCTTCCTTTTCTGTTGTGTTTATAGTGTCAAGTACTCCCCTTTTATAACCATTGATCCAGTTGGAATTCAATATTTTCATCATCTGTAATAGGTTCGAGAAAGGTTTGTTTCCCCTCTAAGCAACATGTCAACCAATAGTCAGAACCCCATTCATTATTTTTTGGGGCAACCACTGCATATATCTGACATGTGAAAGGAAAGAGGTGGAGTTAGCAATACATTTTTAAATAAGGTCTTGCATGTAACATAAATTAAATTTCTTTCAATCTAAAGGCTTGTAGTGATTTAGGTACTACTAATTTACTTTTTTGTGCCTTCTTGTATGAGATCTGATATGTGATCATAGTCTATAGAAATATGTGTTTGATCATCTTCCAAATGGTCTATTTCATTAAACCCCTTGAAATCAGTTCCAAGTGTCATTCAATCCCATGTATCAACTATATCTGTATACTCACAATCATCCCATTCATTGATGCTACAGGAACTGCAAAAGCAATCCTTCAATGTTGTCCAAATTTGTAGGGGAGAGTTGTATGAGCTTCTAATTGAATGAAACTGTCGAGTTCCATGCACTTTTTTCACTCTATGTGTATGTGATTGGTCCACATTTGTGACCTCCCAAAATATTCTTCGCACTAGGTGTTTCCTTGTTGCTTGTTCTTCCATCACAAATGCAACATCTCGAAGGTGAGCACCTATAAACTTCATCTATGCCCTTTGAAAGGAATATTTTATGCATGCACTAGCACCATCGTGCTTTCCTTTTCCATGACCCGTTTCAAAGTATTTCCATATATGTGGAACCTTGTATTTATGTGTAACAAACACAGCCATTAAAATTCATGTGCATTCTTGAACTGTCCAACACAACCATCTGACCAAATCAAATTATGCTAAAATGGTATATCCATAGCTATCACATGATCATAGAATAATTTAAAGCAATGTTGCATGTAATGCATGTCATAGGTCAAGTTGTCACTTATGTAGAGGTTATTTTGTTTCAGTATGACATGTTCTCTTCATTTCTATCTTGCCCATGTCGATACGTGATATGGACCATTATGCTCACTTGCTCTGAGTCATAATATTGACTTTGTATTTCATTTTATGGTTGTAGGGTGTAATTTTCTGCAAATTCAACCACTTATAGTATTCTTTCAAGAGGGAAGGTGTCTGGACATATTCTAAATTTCTCGTCTTTCCATCATGCCATATCAACATGTTGAATGTATTGTTCGATCTTTCCATGAAACTATGAAATAGAATCACATACTTGCACCAGGTGTAAAAAAATAAACAGGGTTTATAAAACAACATAAAAATATTTACATGAATATTAATATGTCAATATTTAACAATGTTATAAAACAACATAACCAATGTACACTTAGTTAAATGAATACTATTCATGTACATTGTCACCTATGAAGACACCAATTTAATCTTCCTGCTTTCTTTCCCATCATGTAGCTGATATGTCTCATACTGAGAATTTTGCTTCTCGACAGTTGCATTCCTGAATGGTTGATCTTCACTCTCAAGGATGCAATCAAACCATAGCGATATCCCACCACAATGGTTGCAAGAACCCTCTACACATTGTTTTAAGTAATGTGTCTTCCCATCTTTCCTCATACATATTATGCTATGGATGAGATCTTTAGATGACAGTGGAAGTACTGTACTTGAGCATTCCTGCACATGGTTGGGATGAAAAAAATGACATATATGTGCAAATGTATGATAATATAGATCAAAATGTATGAGGTATCTACAACGACAAGTGTTCCAGATGGTATTTATTCTAACATACCAAGGCTTGCATTTTTCAAAAGATCTTTTTCCGAGCCTTAGCTCTACGTGGGAAACTTTAAACATATTGAACAATTGATTTTGTGTCATGTCAATATAATTTTTAACATGAGGTTAATTGTTCATAGAACCCCTAAAATTTGTTAACACATCCTTTGTGTTAGAAGAAGGCCTAGTGTTCTCGTGCCAAAAATTATGCACTAGTCCCTTCACTACTTCAACTAACTTCATGTCTTTGCGGGGAAACCTACCTCTAAATTCCCATAATGTTTCCATTTATCCCTCTATATCAAGGCTATATATTCTTAATGAATATTTTTTAAGTGGATTTGGATGTAAAGGAACAATTTGTGATGTGCATTTAAGTAAATGACTTTGTCTTGTGGATCTACATACAATTGATTCAGCTAATATGTAGCGAGCCACATTACAGTCCCGTGGACGAGTTTTTTACCAATCAATGTGAATGAAGAAGCAAGACATTTAACAATGTGATTACTTGATTTTATATCCTTGAATGTTCTTATGCCTAAGTTTCTTCTAATAGTTTCCATATTTCTAGATTTAAGAAAAGCTAAAAGCAATTCACATTTACCGGCTTCGGATTTTTTATCAAAATATTGTTTCATTATTTGAGAACAATGATGAAGGATAGTGCATTGGGACCTTGTGATTTGTCCATGAACCATAAAAACATCCTTTAATACATAGAATATTGGATTTATTCTTGGACCATGGTACTTTCTTCAGAAATATCTCTTTTCTATAAATATTCATAATGGTTCCTATATGACCATGGTCAATGCATAAAATAGTCTAATCGCACATATATCCCATATTAAGGCCAAATATCCCCTTTAAAGGGAATGTGTAGTGGTTTAAGACTTGTTTCAGTTACACTTTTGTCTCATTACCATGGTTGAGACCCTTAGACCCATCCTTAGTGCATACAACTTCATAATGACACCCATATCCCATTGAAGGCCAAATATTTCATCTATAAGGCATGTGTGTTGATTTAGGGACTCATTGTCTTCTCTTACATGACTATGGTTAATGTTCAGAGACCCATCCCTCCCATACAACAACCTATAATGGCACCCTTATCCCATTACAATACCATTTTTCCTCCCAATATTCCATCCAGACGGTCTATGGGGTGGCTCATGGCCCAACATTACATTGGTCAATAAGGCGGGATTTAAAGGAGGGAAAGGAAGGTGTAGAGGGAATCATGGGAGGGAGGGATGGGTAGGGGACATATATGGGGGGGATGAAGGGAGGGATGGGTAGGGTAGATATATGAGGGGGTACTAGAGGGAGGAAAAATATAAAGGGAAGGGATTGGTGGGATGGAAATAAATATAAGTGGGAGGGAGGGCCCTGGGGTATTCAAAATTGTCAAGGGATGCCAGCTCTACTTTAGGCCCTAAATGAAGCTTCTAGGAATATAGGACCACCAATAACACCTTAAACCACCATATGTTACCTCTTGAGTGAATTCTTAGCTTTGTGTGTGGGAATTGACACAATTAGGTTGTTTTAATCACTAAGGATGGGTTTAGAGACCATTGACTAAACCCAATACTTAGTCCATAAAGGAATATTATATCCATCCAAGGCCTAAAATGATACCTCTAATCACCTCACCTGACTCACAAACACTAGGTATGGGTTGTGTGTCCTTAGACATTGTTGGGGGAGTAAACATTGGGATTTGAATCTAAAAAAAGATAATAGGAATCCATGACCATGAAAAACACCCCAAAATACCAGCCATGGCCTCTTGGAGTTACCCTTTCCTTTGAGCGGTGACATGGATTTCGTTAGAAGGTTTTGGATAGTAGATATGAATCCATGGGTCTTGGACATTGCTAAGGTAGGAAACCAAGGCCTTGTACCATACAGAAAAATTCTTAGAATATAGTTTTAGGAATGAAATTTGATCCACCATACATGACCTCATGAGCATATCCCTAGCCTCCATGTGGGGTAATTAGAAATAATATGATGTTTTGAGCACTACATATGCATATCAAGGTCCCAAACATAGTTGTGGGAGAAACCCTAATCCGTAGGCCCTAAATGAATGTTATAGGAATATTGACCCAAGAATGATGCCTTGAACGAAAAAAATCATGTCTTAAGAAGATATTTGGCCTCCAAGTGGGAATATTAGTATGATTATGAGTTATTGAGCACAATGTATACATTGTGGAGCCTCAACATAGTCGAGAGATGACACCTTGTCCTTAGGCCCTAAAAGATGATTTTGTTTGTCCATGGCCAAAAATAATGCTTCAAAACAACATAAATGATCTCGCAATCCTTCTCCTCATGGTGGATGTGTTGGTACCATTAAGAATATTTTAGAGCTAGATATGAGTTTCAAGCCTTAGATAAAGGTTAGGAAATAAAACTCAATCATTAAGTCTAAAAAGAAGCTACTATGTCTTAAGCGCCATGAACAAGTGCCTTGAACCTCCAATAATATGACCTCATTATCCACAACCATTCACAAATTTTAGGCTAAGCGTTGTCCTTTTTCCACACTAAAATACTTTGGAGAGTCCAATAATTACTATGATATTTTCTTTTTAGATGGGGTTTCTCCCAAAGCCTATCGACTAAGTTGGTAAACCCTTTTTTACTCTCATACCAATATATTAAAGCTAAAACGCATATGCGATATGAATAACGCTAAAACGCATATGCATTATAACACAAATGTGTTTTTTTTTTAATTTAAAAACTCGGAAGGAACAAGGCTTGGCATTATGTTCAGAAATAGCTTTAGACTACTGAACCTATTGGCTAGGACAAATAAACAAGGGCTATTGCATGTATTTTAGAACTCTATCAATATGATTAGTTTTGATGGTGTTTTTTTCTATGAAAAACACGATATTTTTTTATAAAAATTGTTAACACCCAAAAATGGTTAACTACCTCATCTACCTTACTACATGGCTCATTTGTCCATTTGCCTACCATATTTCCCTGAAAATCCCACAAAAAGCCTCCAAAAGGCCTAAAATGCCTCTAAAAGGCCACAAAACCATCTAAAAAGCCTCCAAAAGGCCTAAAATGCCTCCAAAGGGCCCAAAAACCCATTTTTCCTCCAAAAATAGCCAAAATTCCTCTAAAAATAGCAAAAAATCCCCAAAAGGGAAGAAAATGAATAAAAATAATGAGGAAAAAGGAGGAAAACCCTAAAAACAGCAAAAACCCTAAACAAGCTGCCCTAAACCACATGG
>LPNX010004450.1:210335-228278 GCA_001517045.1 Pseudotsuga menziesii | reverse complement strand
AAGGACTACTCCATAAGAAATATATTGTCTCTAGCATATGCTACAATAGTCATGGAATTTGAATCAACTCATTTAGAACTTGAAGACAATATTAGCCATAGCTACATACCCTAAGTGCATATGCCCAACCTTAACAACATTTCCACTTCTCTTTTGCAACAAGCATACAATCATGCCCAACTAGAATTACATATGCACCCTTAAAGACCAAAATTCATAGGTTATGCATGTCACATTGATTCTTACATCCATGTATACACTTTACATCTTATGTATTTATTTTGTTCATCACTCCAAACATGGAATTTCACAAGTACAATATACACACATGTTATCACAAGCTTAGCTCATTTTCATAACTAGCTTAATGGAAATAAAATTCATGGGTTATGCATACCACACTAAGTTTTATATCCATATACCATTTACATCATGAATCTTTGGTATGATTCATCACTCCTTACATGGATTTTCACATGCATAAGACACACATATATTATCATAATCCTATCACATTCTTAAAACCAACTCCATGCAAATAAAATTTTGCAACACCAAATCCCTCTAAATAACCTTTTGCGGCACCATGTCCATGCAAAAATCCTTCCACAATTCTCACACCAAGTGAATAACCTTTTGCAACACAAACTCTACGTAGACAACCTTATTCCATACCAATATCTTGCAAACAACCTTTTTGCAACCCCATCCCATCAATGCATACAACATTTCACAACACTAATACCATAAAAAAAATTATACAATAGATCCATTTGCTCGTTCTCTTGTAGCTTCCTTACTAATAGAACTTCCTTTCTACTTCTCATTCTCAAGTCTCAGTATTGGCTCTCTCTACAACATCACACTAGACTCTAATACTTGCACATATTTCTCTCTTTTTTTCTTTATATTTTTAACTTCTCATTCTCAAGTCTCAGTATTGGCTCTCTCTACAACATCACACCAGACTCTAATACTTGCACATATTTCTGTCTTTGCCAACGAGGGCCAAAGATGGAAATCCATGGATGGTGGGGATGCGGTTGGCATTGCCATATTTCCCATGCCCAAACACACTAGCAGGAGTTGATAGAATTCAAAATTGCCACTCCGTGAGGGTTTTTGCGCACTGGGCCCAATTCCACCAGGTGTCCCTGAACGGTATCTAGAGGTGACCTGCAACTCGCCATAGATCGATGCTCGGGCCTCCGATCGATGAACCGTCGATTCCGTTGGATTTGTGACGTGGGATTTTAGCTAGGGGGGGGGCTCTCCCTCCTGTCCATTGCCCGGTGACCTTCGTCTACAGTGGTTTCTGAAGCTAGGGTTTCGGTCAATAGGGGACAATGCAGTCACGCCAACGAGGGCCAAAGCTGGAAAGCCACGAATGGTGGGGATGCGGTTGGCATTTCCATATTTCCCATGCCCAAACACACTAGCAGGAGTTGACAGAATTCAAAATTGCCGCTCCGTGAGGGTTTTTGCGCACCGGGCCCAATTCCACCAGGTGTCCCTGAACGGTATCTATAAGTGACCTGCAACTCGCCATAGATCGATGCTCGGGCCTTCGATCGACGAACCGTCGATTCCGTTGGATTCGTGACGTGGGATTTTAGCTAGGGGGGGGCCTCTCCCTTCTGTCCATTTCCCGGTGACCTCCATCTACGATGGTTTCTGAAGCTAGGGTTTTGCTCAGTAGGGACAATGCAGTCACACCAATGAGAGCCAAAGCTAGACAATGCATTTCATGCCAACGAAGGCCAAACTTGGAAAACCCTATCCCTAACTAGGGATTATTATTTAACACGCATGTCCCATTACCATAACCCTACCAAGGAAACCCTAATCATAACCCTAATCTTATCTTACTGTCACAACTCAATTCAGAATCAATCTAATGTGGAATTGAACTTTTTCAAATTCGATGGACTTATGCTTCAAATCATGTTGATTCACAAAGTTGGTTCTCAGTCTTTGGATTCTATTGTAGTTCCTTTAATGCTGAGTGATTAGTCATTGGGTGCATGAGGTTTGTTGAATAGTGTTGTTGGTTGTTGATGAAATGTAAAGCATGTATTACACTTAGTTTTATTAAATTACACGAGCAAGAACTTTGACTTTAGTGTGCATGTATTGAGATCATTGAAACCTTTAAATATAATAGTTTTTTCTTTTGACATAGTGCATTCATAAGTAATAGATAATCCTCACAAATCAATACAATAGATTGACACAAGAACATGTGGAAACCAAAGAACACATTCAAAGTGAAATGTATCATTCATTTATAACTGAAATGTCAATTATGTACATGTCTCCAAAAGTACATATATATCCAAAAGTATCGAAGAGTACATATATATCCAAAAGTAACTAGAAGTACATGTCTCTCCACAACTATCCAAGACTATCCAAGCCACATGTACATGTACGTGAAATGTTAATGTACATATCTCCAAAAGTACATGTATCCAAAACTTTCCAAGCCACATGTACACATGTATCGATATGTACATATCCCATAAGACACATCAAAACTCAAGCTTCCTCTTGTTCTTTCTTGAGGGTGATCCTGTAGGCTCAACTATAGGACCAGTGTGCATCTCTAGATCTTGCAAATTAAATATCAATTGTTAAATTCAATTAACTATGTACTAATACATTAGCTCAATAAAATACCATATCTAAATTAACTCAAAAATTATGAAAATGTTAATGGACATTGCATGAAACAATTGTTCATTAATGGACATCTCACCTCAGGGGATTGGGTTTCTCGTGTAGAAGATGGAGCTGTTGGTTGAACATGAATGATGGTCGCATCCATGGTCGAACCAGAGGGGGCAGGACCTGGTGGTGGTGGTGGTGGTGGTGGCTACAATCACCAAATCTTGAAATAGTTAGAAATGTGCATGAATAAACAATAGAAAACAATGACACACTATTTTTATATCATGTTCAAATAGTTGTACCTCTATGTGACTTGTTGCCATTGTAGATGCAGCACTGACTGCTGCATCAACCATCCCTACAAGGTTTTCAACAGTAACCTCTTGCTCCTGATGTAGTAAACATGCAAATCAAACATTAACAAAATATTTTATGCACTGGATTTCAAGTTAAACAAGAAATATCATCGAAGGATATACAAATTACCATGGTATCAGTATCTCCATGGTTGCAGACAACTTCACTCTTTCTAGGAGTAGGCCGTCTCATATACACTTGACCCTTGTTCACATATGGCCTATGGGGAGATACAACTCCAAGAGATGGTCTAGGTGTTTTGGTACCATCCTATAGTCAACAAGAGTTCATGTAGCTAGACATCGATGATTCAACGAACATACATGTATTTAAAAAATGACATTTTTTAAATGTTTAAAATGTTTACCTCCATCACTGCTTCCCCTCGTGTAGGATCTAGCATCTGCCCAGATATTTCCTCGGTCGATACGAACATGGATCCTACCTCCATCATTGCTTTCCCCCGTGAAGGATCTGGCATCTACAAGTTTAATAATTGTAAATATTAGACCGTAGATAACATTAGTGAACTAACATGTACAGTATGTGGAAATTAACAATTTAACAAGTATTAAAAAACTGAAATTTTAAAATGTTTACCTCGGTGTGAGATACGGGATCAGTGGATGGAATGTCCTGCCCCTCTGTAGAGTGTGGAACATGATACTCTGGGGCGTCACTGTCGGCATAAAGCATCAACTGCAAATTCACAAAATTAATATATTAGCTCAAACTATACATATGTGTACAAAGAGGAAACTAAATGAAGAATTTATTACAATTAACCATATGCATACATCACTCAAAAACCCACTGAAGACAACATCTGACGAAATACCATAGCATGGACGACCACACAATGTGCACTCGTGAGGCTCAAAAGTAGGCTGGGAATGTGCTGATGGTGCTGCACTAGTGGATGGTCTTGCAGTAGATGGTCCTGCACCAGTGGGTGGTACTGCACTAGAATATGGTCCTGCACCATGAGGGCCTGGTGTATGTACCACACCAGGGACAGATGTCCCTTCCTCACCCATATGTTGAACCATAGTGCTATGGCGAACAACGGCCTGTGCCAAACTCAAAAATGCCTCACATGTCTATGGAATAACATGATGTACAGGTGGGACATCTGGCCCAGGCAACTGCCTGCGAGGTGCAGGGATAGGGCGATCAATGTCTCGAAGCCTAGCATTGGGTCGGTTTTGGGCCATCCCCCCACCGATCCCCTGAAACTGCAATATATCAAAATAGTTTACGTGTTTTCCCAACATGAACTCTGCATACATCTTCCGAAGGAAGTACAACAGGATTTCCCTGTTGTTGTGTGGTGGCATATCAAAAACCATATACCATCTGTCCATCCAGTTATCAACAAATGGTTGATATGTGCACCACTCGATAGAGATATGTGGCCTATTTGCATTTGGGATTTACCTCGTGCGAGGGTCCCTAAAGAATGAAAATATATGCTCTTTGGTGATTTTCAACTTTTTTATTGCATTGTAGCTAAGCCCATCAGCGTACTCACATCTTTTTCTTTCTCTATATGAAGTAATATCATATAGTATGTTGTTTGACAATGTGATGGTCTCAACAATTGCATCCAAAGTGGATGCAAGTGAACGTCGAATTCTGTCACCACCACTAAAAGCAGTACTCAACCCTCTCAATTGGGCAAGCTCAATCAATATTTCCGCATTGGGGTCCATAGCCGCAACTGCAATAAAAAAATCAATAAGAAAATAATTAGAAACGTATACATGGTATATAATGACATCTCTTCAAAATTGAAAATGTAAATGCATCTAAATCCAATTATCTTCAGAACATCCAACCATCACATACACTTATATAATAGTAAATAAAATGTCACCACATAACTAATTCAAAAGCATAAGCTAGATAACAAAAATTTGCGAAACACAATCAAAATAAACTGTGTTTAACATGCCTTTGCAATAAGTGGGTTGCTACCAACAAGTATATATTATCATTTAAAATAATATGCATAACAAAATATGAAAAACTAACTTAAGCACAAGTCCAATTTTGTCTACAACAAACCAATCACATACATATATAGTGTTTACCTAGTAAAATATCATGGGCTTTACTCAAAACATCATGACATTATAAATGTAAAACATATCAAAATAAACTTAAACAACATGATGTGCAATAACTCTAAATAAATTTTGCTAACTACTCATTCAATCATGTCAAATTTTGATAACATAAGTAATCTGAAACCTTCTTCAATTGTGATTGCAACCTACAAATATTATCCATATACAATACAATTCATATACTAAATGTACAACCCACTTCATCTCTTCAAAATTCAAACTAAATCTAATTAAAAATCAAGCTCAGGTCATAACACGGGTTATATTGATTTTTTCAAAAAATATGGTGAATACACCATGTAACATCTAAAAAACACCAATAATTTCATACAAAGGTGAATACACCATGTAACATCTAGAAACACCAACAATTTCATACAAGGGTGAGTTCATGTTGGAACAAGGAATGCCAATAGAAAATCAACCAAGGGTATAGGAATCAACCAATGGTGTGGGCATGAGACCTCAAGTGAAATCATAAGACACTATTTAAATTTAACATTAGCTTGAAATAACTTAGTGAAACTCAATTCAATGTTCAATGTATTTATACTGATAGTTTAGTTCTTGGATTTGAACGTGAGATTTGTTCAAATAATAGAAATTTCCATCTTTTAACCACATTCTTCGATCTCTTCTACTAGGTGTATAAGGTAATGCTCTTGAGAATTAAAAAAGATAGGAGGGAAGTGCATTTGAATATCACACATCTAAAGTCACACAATTATAGGGTAAAAATTGACCAAAAAAAATGCATTGGGTGATTGAATTACCTTGTTGGATGACAATGCACGAGTGAAATCTCCTACCCTCAACCTGAATCAGCTCCTGCAACAATCCCAAGTAGTGGTCTCGCTCCAAACGCTCCAATGGCCCATCGAATTCGCGTTCCTGATTGTAAAAATGGGCCGTGGGTTCGGGACTGTGTATTTCAATTTTTTTTTATGATTTACAAATCGCGTATGCGTTTTATAACTACATATCGCGAGCACGTTTTGTAGTTATATAACGCGTACACGATTTGTCTTCCTATCCTACATGTTCCATGACATGTCAAACTCGGGTTGAACCATACCAAGTGCTATGTCAGGCTCGGGTTGATGTATTTTTTGGTAACATGATGTTGTTTTTGAAAACTAGGATTGCATCTTAAAGGTCCCTCATCTTCTTGCACTGACCCTTGTGAGAAATAGAATTATCTTCGATGGAAAAAAAGTCGATCCCTTAGGGTTTCTTTCAAAGTCCTCAATATGATACAAAACAATATGTCCTCCAAACATCTTAGTTTTCCTGATTTAGAAAACCTCAACTCCAAGGAAGTTAGCTGGTGTCATGAATTATTAATTCAGAGCTCTCCTCAAACCAAATATCCACTAGGTATTCAGCCCTGGGAGATCAGGAAAGGCAAAGATTTTTTCGCTGGAGATTGAAACAGCACAACTTCACTATTTTCTTCGATGACGCCTCAAAAGGAAATCCTAGGGAGCTAGGTGCAGGGAGGATTATTTTTTATCCTGGTGGAAACATAGTGACTTATTATGCTTGGGGACTCGGACATAGATCTAACAATGAATTTGCATGGATTTCGCTTCTTATTGTCTTAGAGTTGGGAGGGAAAGATATTATCGTCTTTGGAGACTCAAGGCAGGTCATCCAGAAAATAAGAGCAGAGTATAATCACGGTTCAACTAACTGCTGGAGAATATATGATCACATTTGACGTCTAAACCCAGTTCCACTGGCCATCTATTTTCACATTCTAAGAGGCAACAATAACTTCAGACAAGCTAGCAAACAAGGGGGTCAAGAATAAACTTGGAATGGTTACAATTAAGGGTCAATTTCTTATTCAAAAACATGTTTCGTAGTTGGAAAGTTTATTTATTTATTAGGATGGGGTGTCTTCTATGGCTGCTTCGCTTGCCATTATCCCATATTAAAGTCTTGACCTCCACCGACAGGCGTCCACACTTGTGGACATGTAGAACCTCTGATCAAGTGATGGCTTTTATTGTTCGTCTCGTTCTTTGGCTCCCTGAGGTACTGAGTCAATTGTCGGCACGCTCCATGGAAGACTCTAGTTGTTTCAATGCATCCCATTTGAAGTCTGTTTTCCCATCGAGATATTGTGGGGAAGGTAGCTCCGACATCCCATCTCCTAAAGAAGAATAACAACTTTTGTATTTGTTTACAGGTTTAAACAGAGATGTGAAGAACAATACAGTTAGTTCTCCTCTTGGTTCCTAGTAGTCCCATTTGTTGTCCTCTGTTCTTCTTTGGGCTCCAAGCAGCAGGTCTCTGACTCCAATGGCGAACAATCTAGAAAATTCAGACATCAATGAAATCAAGATATCAAAATTCATCTTCGCAGGTTTTAAGAAATGGTGTGCGTTGGAGTTAAGGAAATACTTAGAAAACCAATTGGGTTTTCGTGAGTCTAGGATGACGACAATGACCCTGACCTTTAAGAGCTCATGGGCATTGTGGATTTTATCAAAGAGGAGGTTCAGAAAATGGTCAACATGAATCAATGCAGCCACTGCCATGAAACCTGGGACCATGTCGACCACCCAATAGAGGAAACCTTGGTCATGCGGCTCGTGGGCTTGAATGAAAGAAAAAGTAGTAATTTCAGCTTTGGCTTTTTTAGTTTTATTTATGTATTTTGTTAAACAATCAATATGTAAGAATCTACCCTTTAATGGGTTTGAAAAATTTCAGAATGCATCATAAGACATCCAAAAAGTCTCTTAATTATGTAGGTATCTTAGTTTTATTCCTCCTTGAAGAGAGTATGTATGGTTGTGGTCGACTTTTTTTTGACTCAATACAAATTTGACTCAATACAATGCATTTCGAAGTTTAGATTTTCTTAGAAATCATAAAGATTTGGAACGTGTTTCTTCAATCCCATTGGAAGTTCAGGATTTCTTAGAAATCATATAAAGATTTGTATTGTGTTTTTTCCAACCCCATTCTATGACTTCTATGGTAATTGGCTTCTTTCACTTTCCTTTACTGAAAACTGCATCAAGCCTGGACTCCTTTTATAAGGACATGAAGCATCCATACCGCTTCATACCCGTAGCATGTGCACATTTGCTGTGATCATTTTTCCTTACCTTAAGGGTGTTCAACTTTCATTCCAAATCTATGAGCTTTAAGATATTGGTGTATTGCACCTTCCTTTTTATCGAAACTATATCACATTTTTGCGATTCAGTTGCCTACGATTTAAACATAAATAAAAAGGACTCTAAATATGTCCGTTTTATCTCCAGTTTATGATATTTGATCATCAAACGGATTTTTCTGCATATTCACAGACACTCTATTTTCTGCAAAACGAAATCATTTCTAAAACAATTATGAAAACAATGAAAACTAAGATGTTGGTTTCAGATTAGAGACGATTAGAGATTTGTGTGTAAGATTTGAGAAAAAAAAAGTGAGATTAGCAAATGGCAATTTCATCTCATCTATGGTTTAAACAAAAGCCAAAATACTTCACATTAAAAATAGATTATACCAATTTGGTGTCTTGGAGGTGACCTTAAAAATAGATTATTATTATTATTTATCATAAATTATAAATCAGACATGTAACGATCAGACATGTGAGGTTCTGGCATGAGATCTCTTGTTGTGCAAATGGTAAGACACACTGTTAAATTGTTTTGCGAAGAGTCCGATCGGAAGAATAAAAATCCACACATATAATATCCACTAAGTTTTTTATACAGAACACTATTAAATCCAGCCATTTCCATTAAAAATTATGTACAAATAAAAAAGTTATCATTTTTCAAGTTGTCTCTGTGTATGATAGTATTCAATAGAATGTTAATAATCTGGATAATAACTTCTAAGTAGGCAGGGGAGACAAGGGGAGACTCTGAAAATATTTGCATGCAATTTCAGTATCTCCTTTGCTTTCTGCTTCGTTTTGTCCATGCAATCGATTTGTTGAAGCATACATAGTTTAGACACAGCTCCACAATGAAGCATCTCCCGAAGAACGGACGCATTTGGAGAATATAGACACAGTGACCAAAGGATTCGCACTGCTTTCTTAGAGGCAATTTCTGAAACCCTAAAAATCTTCTTGGTGACTACAGCAATACCCATGGCGTGATCAGCCATGACAGCCCTTCCTTCTGCATAGTCCAGTAGCATGTCTAATAGATCTAACATCTTTTCACACCTGGATTTCTCGGCTTCTGGAAGTAATTCGATCAAAGAGAATACAGCGCCTGCCTCGATTGCCCGTAACCTGTTCTTTCTGGAGTTTTTACATATAGCTATGAGGACAACCAAGGCCGCCATGGACGCCTGATGGCAAACTTCACCCGTTATGATTTCTAAGAGCCCTTGGAAAATATCAATCCTTTGCCTGGCAATAAATTCCCAATCAGATATCCAAGTGGAAACCTTCTGCAATAAAACAGCCGCGTGAAATCTAGCTTCACTGGTTCCCTTGTGCAAGATCAAGGCCATCGATCTAATGCTCGCTGCCTCTGACAGAGATTTTGCAGTTTCCTGGGTCATAGGAAGCAGATGCAATATACCCAAAGTTTCTTCCCAAGCACTGAACTTTTCATTGTCTTTCTCTTCACAGCAAGACGAATTGAACAGCGAGGCCAGAACGAGACTCGAACTCGACTCCGCAATGCACCGTCTGTTTCCCTCGCTCTCTCGCGCAAGGGAACGCAATTTCTTCAATGCATCGATGCCTTGGATTAATGGAGATCTGCTTGCAGCTTCAAGTAACTTGGAGACTTGATCAGAGTCAATGGGTGGCCTGGGCGTAGGGATTTGCTCAACGCCCTTGGAACTATTGGCAACGCACCATCCCTTAATGAGGCGACGCAATGTATGGTTGGGAGTTAAATCGAAATTCTGTAGCGGCTGCATTGTAGCAGGACATGTTTTCTTTTTGCAGGAAAAGATCCAATGCTCTATGCTTTCTCGATCATATGTGACACCCGTGGGCAAAGTCACTGGATCTCTTATGAGCTCCATGGATATGGGGCACCTGAAGTATGAAGGAACCTCCACCTCCAAATAATTTTGTGGTGAATCCATGACAAAAACCTAAAGAGTACACACAGTATCAATAATCACCGAGATAACAAGTTACTCTGATCAGTTAGACAGAAGGGCAGGCTTGGTATTAAATAAGAAGATTACCGTCTGTGTATATATAGCTTCTTTTGCGCTACAGTTCTCAATGTCAACGCATTACCTGCTGTCTGATCAATTCCTCAATAGCCAATTGTTATGCGGTCAACATTTTCTTCGTTTACCAACTGTATGAATTTAAAACACGTTCAAACCAGCATTTTCCAACGCATCACGAATCGATCTGATATTGTTGAACCAGCCCGTAAGCCACCGACGGCCCCTAGCCACACATTATCAGTATTGACTTTAAAACAAATTAGTAACATGGAAAGCAAGGCAAAGTCAAATTAAAAGCCAACCCTGCCAAATGCGACGTTAAATTTGAACACGAGGGCTTTAAATTTGACCACGAGGGCTTTTATTTGAAACAATTAATTGTGCGAGATAGTCAGGCTTCCACTAAATCGACTAGATATAACTATTAATCTTTTTTAAATATCCCTTCTTATAGATATAATTTTTTGTTTTTAAGAAAAAGTTAGTGTAACTTGATTAATGTGACAAACGTGTTAGGTATACCATGTGTAACATGTATAGAATGCACAACACTCTCATCAAATATTCCATATACGCTCACCATAGTCTCTTACTATGCCACAATATCAATCATATAAAGTGTAGAAGTATCACTATGCCCATTAACACTACATGTTATCAAAACGTCCACAATATGATCACAACCTATCTCCATGGAATACCACCGTTCATTATTTTCATATGCCTACTCCAAGGTATAATGCTCTTCTAACCTCCTACTCTTTCACCTCTCTATCCAATGTCTTCAAACTATATCTAGACTACAATTATTCAAGGTGCATCATTGTCATCGAAGATCAGCTATATAATGTATATTTGAATGGATTAGATCAAAGTACTTTTTAACCCATAACAAACCTCACAATATCTCTCTCATATTGAATTATAAACACCTAACTACTTACTATTCCAAATTCAATTAATCTTTCCTAAATTTTCCATATACATACATATTAACATAATAATTCTTACTTGTTAATTCAATCTTTTTTTTTTTAGGTTAGGGAAATCGGTAACTCGTCGGGATTACTTGGGCGAGGCCCAGGTTCAAAGCCGCCGGCTGCCACTATAAACCCCAGGTTTATCCAACAACCTGCAAGCCAGATATACCAGAAACTTGTGACTCAGCAAGGGCCGAGGCGTCCCGGACTCCAATCCCGTTCAGGAACGATAGTCTATCCCAAGGGCGATAGGTATATTCAATCTTTCTTACCCTCTTACTCACTCCATGGACAAAGAATCGTCGCCATAAATCTTCTCTAAATAACGATCTCAAAGTCTGCGCAATCGAATTAAGTGAAAGAGGATGCTAATAATGCATTGTAGGGAAACCACTCTATGATTCCAATAAAGGAAGGAAGGGATACACATCATATGATTCCAATAAAGGAAGGAAGGGATACACATCATAAAATCTAGCGCATGAATTCCAATGCAACCCATAGCATAAAAATTACATTTGTCACTAGATTTTGAGAGCTACGCAATAATTTTACCTAGACTAATAATAGCATTAGAGTCAAAATTGACCTTCTCCTCCTTACCTCGTGCAATACATTTGGGATAGCTTTGTAAGTAAAATATTTTTCATACCCCAATTATGTAATATAGGTATAAAATATTTGTCACACCCAATTACGATAATAAGTGTGGGGTATTGCAATTTCAAATGTATCTTACGGGTATTGCAATTTCAAATGTATCTTATCTCTACATTGGGATTTACCTTCTAGAACTCAAGGTGGAGAGTATTGTTCTAATATAGCTATGTAATTTTTGTTTTTTATATCATTATAGCTATGCAATTTTTGTTTTTTATATCATTTTGTGGATGTTAGCATTGATTTAACATGTTTTATTATTAATAAATAAAATAAAAATTATGTTAATTAAAATATTTTATAATGTATAACTTTAAAATAAGCAATACACTATATCTTATTTTCCTTATAGAAATGGGTTTTTCCTCTATCGAGAGCTTAATTATGATTAGGCTCTTGTTGTACAAGCACAAAATCAATAACATGGGAGACCATAGACTTCCTAAGCTAGCTTTTAATTCTAGCCAAAACCACCTAAGGCCTAAGCGAGGTTGGTATAAAGATACCAAGGCTTGGTTAAACCACTTGGAGATCGACGAAAATGTTGAATTGCAAAATATTAATACCATTAAAATTATTGTTACTTCTAAGTTTAAAGAGAAATTGTTGTCTGAGAAATATTTAGAGCCTAAAAGAAAATAGAGATATTATAAGGAGGTCATCAACCCTACTTTAGAAGATCAAAAGTATCTCTTTGTTTTAACCAATTCAAAGAAAAAAATTAATATAACCAAGATAAGAACAAACTCTCATGAGCTCCATAGTGAAACAGGTCGTTGAACAGTTCCTAAAACACCATGGGCAGAAAGGATCTGCCGTCTCTGTGAGAATAGGAACATTGAAGATAAAAATCACTTCCTTTTAGAGTCGCCAACGTACACCCACATTATATCCCAGTTTCATAATCTTTGTTGCAATACCAACCTTCCTAGCATTTTAACATGTCAAAATTATAGTGAGGCCGGGACGCTTCTCTCCAAGCTTTTTTAGCATAGGAATACAATTTTAAAACAAACTAATTAATTTATTTCTTTAGGTATGATATACCAAAGTTTGGTCTGAGTGGACATTAACCATCATCATCATCATTGTAAATGTATTATTATTAATAAATAAAATAAAAAAGGTCTATTTCAATGTATTGTAATTATAGAAATAGTATTGTGGTTTGTTTATTGTAGTTTGATTTTAAGTTTTCACATAGGTATTTGTAAAATTGTATAGATGTAGTGTGATCTCATTATATTCATTGTGATTGTAATAATTCAATTTAATTTTAGATTTGTAGGTGTAAAGTTTAAGCCAATAGGGAAATAATTGTAAAAATATATATTGTAAATATAATATAAATTTCTTTAACAAGATGAAAATGAGGAAGTCAAAAGGAAAGCAGTGGTCTATGGGTATATGAGGGAGAAGGAAAATGAATTTGAGGGTCAAGAGGACCTTAAACTAAGTCATGGCATTGTATTCATGTTTGCTATTTTTTACTAACCTTGATATTAAGTGTTGTAAAAAAATAATTCTTAGGCTTCTTGCAAAGGCACATGGCCCTTGTTTGTAAGCAATATAATGCTTGTGATTTTTTTATGAGGAATTCTTTGTTCATTATTCTTTTGGTTTTATACTTTGGAATTAGGTTGTCGAATTTTACTACTAAGCATGGTTGTAATGAAAATGGGTTTATTTTTTACTAATTTATGGGTAAGGGTTTAGAAGAAATTAACTTTATTGAGGTTGAAGTCTCTAGTTACCAACATAAGTTATTCCTTGGCAATTCTGCAAAAAGGAAAGGGAAATTACCTAAGGGACAAAATAGTAGTGAAGAGGACTACATGAAGTCTATGGAGGAATAAATGCTACTTAAGTAGACTCAATCGTTATAGATGAAATGGTCTTAAGTGTAAGAATTAGTTCATTGTATGTGTGTAAATTGATGAAAATAAAATGAATATGAGACATTTAGAACCTTTCTATAATGGTATCTCTACCTTTCAGGTGGACTCTACCATAAATTTCCTAGACTTGGGTGGCGCACTCTTCATTTTTAACTTGTTGGTGAGGAATTCATAAAATATTAGTAATTACGTGTTTATTTTTTAAATTTGGTTATGATAATCTATTAAAAATCAACATATATCCAAAATCATAAAAAAATGTCTTTGTCTTGATGTTTCTTAGAAGGAAAGAACATAGACCATTACAAGTATATATCCAACAAAATGTGCCTAAAATGAAAAGATATTTACATAACATGATAACAGATTTAGTGAAAATATTCCTAATTTTAGGAATGCCCTAGATATTCATTTTTATGTTATCACAATTGTTTTGTGATTTCGATGGCTTTCATTAATTAAGATACTATTTCATCATCTTTTGTAATTATCAAAGTAAATCGTAGAGATTTCCTATGATTATAAGTTCTTGAGTTATTTCCTCTGATCATAGAGTCCACATTGGCTTTAAATGTTGTATACATGATCTCAAGTGCCTGAATTTCACCTCTATGTTGCATGATGATTTCCTTTAGCTCAAACTTGGTTTCTTTTTATTTACTATTTTTATTGTTTGAAAGGGAGATTAAGGTTGTCCTATGAAGTAAATAGTGAGGTATCCTCGTTGTGTCTATGGAAAAAAAATGCCCAATAGTTCCCTTGGATTCCACTCATGATATAGATTCTTACAGATTTCACAACGAATCTTTTGTTACTACAAAAGGAACATAGATGCAAGTGATTAAATACCTAGAGTACCTCAATTAGACAACTTTTATACCCAAATTATCATATTTCCCCTTGAGGTATACAAGTCCAATTTAAACAAAAAACTTGAGCAAGTTGACTCTTATGTTATTAGAGCTAAAATAAGGATGCATATTAGTATACCCAGAAATCTCAAAGAAAGCAATACATGTGTCTTAATATTACACATTGAGACTAATATCAAATACCACAATGACTCTTGATACCACCACCTAAGAGAATCCAAATATAGTGCTAACTATTATGCAGGTTTCACTAACCATAGATGAAATACGATACCATACAACAAAGTTGACAAAGTAATATGAAGAAAACACAATCCCACCATCTCCAAAAGTTCCCATAAAACTAGACAAGTATTACCAACTTGAACACCACTAGGTGCCATGATAAGGCCATCTAATGAAATAGAGGAAAACCCAAGCCCCAATTACACTCTAAAATTTAGACAATTAATGTATCCATTGGAATAACTTAACTCTGATTACTTGTAACTTGATGAGTTTCAATCTATAACCAACTCTGCGGACTACACTTGTGCCTCTTTGAAACCACTATCCATTATCATATCTTCTCCATTGTTAACTAAATTCATGCATTAAAAATGAAGTGACATTAGGAGTAATGGCATGTCTAAATCCTTCCTATGCCCATCCTACCCCTTCAATACATTATCATTCCCCTTGAAGAATATCATTTGGCATGTACATATCCATGTGATGAGATTAGTGGAGGTTTTGGTATGCTTAATGCTAGCATTGTGATTAACTGAGGGCCTAACATAGATTGCAATAATAATCATTGGGGGAGAAGGATAATATCCCACACATTTATCCATGATTTTTTCCACTTAGGTATACTATCCATTTAAGGAATTGGAATATGGAGAGTAACAACATTTTTTCACAAAATCAAATCTCCTAAATTTTGGATGCTTCATCTTTGATTCAAGATATGAGTCTAGTGATGGGAATATTAGAACTTTCAGAGTCCTTGTTCATGTCTTTGATTTGAATTATTGAGTCCCCTTACACCTACCACCATTTTTAAAATTTAAATAACATGGGGGTGGGATGTGTCATGAAATGGTTTAATACAATCTCTTTATGTACAATCACATGTTGAACCACTACCTCAAGGTGGCCCCATGGCTCTAGGAAAAGTATTCAAGAATTTAACTGAGAGAAACCTCCATCAATAAATAATGAAAATGCATGATATAACAGAAATAGAAAAACACAAAAGGCATTTATTGATCACAGATCACTTCAAGGGGGAAACCTCCTTTGAGCAAGCTCAATACAAATAACTCATGGATTTCTTCAGTGGCCTTAACAAGTACCTATATACGAAATCTAATCTAAACAACTATTACTCCCCATGAATGTGGGATAATACATTATACTCACATGGCTACTTACGAAGCATATGCGTCCAAAAACAATATACTAACAAAGTAAAGAGAAGGGTTGAAATAGGTTCCTAACATCCCCTCCCTATTAGAAAATAGTTTTCCTCAAAGCTTTAGATATGAAATTTTTTTCTAAATTTAAAGGAATGGTTCCCATGTAGCATATTTTGGTTGCATGCCATGCCATTGAATTAATACCTCTGTGATGGATCGAGAGTGAAGCTGACAAGTGCGCCTATTGAGGATGGACTCCAACTCCAAAATGATGGATCCTTGATTATCTAATTCCAATAAAACAATTTGTGCTCTGATGTTGGTGCCAATAAATTTCTTAAGACAAGAGACATGGAATATTAGGTGAAAACAAGAAGAAGGAGGAAGTTCCAATTTATAAGCAACAAACCCAATTTTCTAAAGAACCTTATATGACCCATAACTCTTTGGATCCAACTTATGATTCCCTTTTAGTTTAAGGGAGGATTGCTTGTAAGGATGTAGACGAAGAAAAACCATATCAGTGACTTGAAAAGTGCACTCAGAACGGTGTTGTTTGGCTTCTTGTTTCATTCAGTTTCTTGTCATGTGAAGATTCTCCTACAAAATGTGAAGAATGTGATCTCGGTTTTGGAGAAGAGTGTCACCTTCCTGAACTGGTGAACTTCTAGGGGTGTATGGAAGGAGAAATGGTGCTGCCTAACCATAGACTCCTTCATATGGTGTCGTTTTAGATGTAGTGTGGTAGGAGGTATTGTACCACCATTCAGCAAGAGGGAGCCACTTTTCCCACTCATGTTGTTGTTTAGAGTTGAAGCAACGAAGATAAGTTTCCAAACATTTGTTGATAACTTCAGTTTGACCATCTGTTTGTGGGTGATACCCTAAACTCATATTCAGTTTGGTGCCAATGTGGATAAATATTTATGTCCAAAAATGACTTGTGAAAGTTGCATCGCGATCTGAGACAATGGAAGAAGGGATTCCATGAAGATGGAAGATTTGGTCCATGAAAATTTGTGCAACTGAGGAGGTGGTATATGGATGTTTGAGGGAACAAAAATGAGTATATTTGGAGAGCCAATCAACCACAACCAAGATCAATGTCTTACCTCCATATTTAGGGATCCATTCAATGAAATACATCAAAATATCTGTCCAAATTCATGTAGGAATGGGAAAGGGATCGAGCAATCCCAGAAGGAGCATCATTTCACCCATGTGGCATGACAAGTATCAAATTCATCCACCACGTGTTGAATTTTTTTTTTCATTCCCTTCCAAAAGAATTTACGACGTGCCCACTCAGACATTTTGAGAAACCTAGAGTTCCGTATCGATGGAGAAGCATGGAGTTCATAGAAGACATCATGTTGAAGATCTATGCTCTAGGGAAGCACCAAACAAATATTATATCTTAGACAAGCACCATCCCAATAGTAATGCAGTACAACAGAAGGGTTATTTGCCAACCATTGGATGATTTTAGATAATGAAGAGCCATTGACATAGCCTTGCTGAAAAAATTGCAACCAATTTTTAATAGGCATAGAAATAGTTGAAAGAGAAACCTAGTTATCAAATGTGAGAGAAAGAGAATCCACCACAAGACTGTCCTTACCCTTTTTGTAAGTGATCTTATAGTCATGTTTCCCTTTTGGCGGCTCTTCAACCCAAGATCACTCCCTTTTCTCTTCTGCACAACAAAGGCCAAGATATCAGCTCGAAAGAGCAAAGCCCAATTGGAAACACCTACGACGCAAATGCACTCTCACCCAACATATATTTCTATGGGT
>LPNX010004450.1:152384-202759 GCA_001517045.1 Pseudotsuga menziesii | reverse complement strand
CAGTTTCCTGGGTCATAGGAAGCAGATGCAATATACCCAAAGTTTCTTCCCAAGCACTGAACTTTTCATTGTCTTTCTCTTCACAGCAAGACGAATTGAACAGCAAGGCCAGAACGAGACTCGAACTCGACTCCGCAATGCACCGTCTGTTTCCCTCGCTCTCTCGTGCAAGGGAACGCAATTTCTTCAATGCATCGATGCCTTGGATTAATGGAGATCTGCTTGCAGCTTCAAGTAACTTGGAGACTTGATCAGAGTCGATGGGTGGCCTGGGCGTAGGGATTTGCTCAACGCCCTTGGAACTATTGGCAACGCACCATCCCTTAATGAGGCGACGCAGTGTATGGTTGGGAGTTAAATCGAAATTCTGCAGCGGCTGCATTGTAGCAGGACATGTTTTCTTCTTGCAGGAAAAGATCCAATGCTCTATGCTTTCTCGATCATATGTGACACCCGTGGGCAAAGTCACTGGATCTCTTATGAGCTCCATGGATATGGGGCACCTGAAGTATGAAGGAACCTCCACCTCCAAATAATTTTGTGGTGAATCCATGACAAAAACCTAAAGAGTACACACAGTATCAATAATCACCGAGATAACAAGTTACTCTGATCAGTTAGACAGAAGGGCAGGCTTGGTATTAAATAAGAAGATTACCGTCTGTGTATATATAGCTTCTCTTGGGCTACAGTTCTCAATGTCAACGCATTACCGGCTGTCTGATCAATTCCTCGATAGCCAATTGTTATGCGGTCAACATTTTCTTCGTTTACCAACTGTATGAATTTAAAACACGTTCAAACGCATCACGAATCGATCTGATATTGTTGATCCAGCCCGTAAGCCACCGACGGCCCCTAGCCACACATTATCAGTATTGACTTTAAAAGGGATTAGTAACATGGAAACCAAGGCAAAGTCAAATTAAAAGCCAACCCTCCCAAATGCGACGTTAAATTTGAACACGAGGGCTTTTATTTGAAACAATTAATTGTGCGAGATAGTCAGGCTTCCACTAAATCGACTAGATATAACTATTAATCTTTTTTAAATATCCCATCTTATAGATATAATTTTTTGTTTTTAAGAAAAAGTTAGTGTATTGAGAAAAAGTTGGTGTAACTTGATTAATGTGACAAACGTGTTAGGTATACCATGTGTAACATGTCTAGAATGCACAACACTCTCATCAAATATTCCATATATGCTCACCATAGTCTCTTACTATGCCACAATATCAATCATATAAAGTGTAGAAGTATCACTATGCCCATTAACACTACATGTTATCAAAACGTCCACAATATGATCACAACCTATCTCCATGGAATACCACCGTTCATTATTTTCATATGCCTACTCCAAGGTATAATGCTCTTCTAACCTCCTACTCTTTCACCTCTCTATCCAATGTCTTCAAACTATATCTAGACTACAATTATTCAAGGTGCATCATTGTCATCTAAGATCAGCTATATAATGTATATTTGAATGGATTAGATCAAAGTACTTTTTTTAACCCATAACAAACCTCACAATAGCTCTCTCATATTGAATTATAAATACCTCACTACTTACTATTCCAAATTCAATTAATCTTTCTTAAATTTTCCATCTACATAATAACATAATAATTACTACTAATTAATTCAATCTTTCTTCCTCTCCATGGACAAAGAATCGTCGCCATAAATCTTCTCTAAATAATGATCTCAAAGTCTGAGCAATCGAATTAAGTGAAGTGGATGCTAATAATGCATTTTAGGGAAACCACTCTCTGATTCCAATAAAGGAAGGAAGAGATACACATCATAAAATCTAGCGCATGAATTCCATACCCCAATTACGTAATATTTTTCATACCCCAATTACGTAATATAGGTATAAAATATTTGTCACACCCAATTACGTAATATAGGTGTGGGGTATTGCAATTTCAAATGGATCTTATCTCTACATTGGGATTTACCTTCTAGAACTCAAGGTGGAGAGTATTGTTCTAATATAGCTATGTAATTTTGGTTTTTTATATTATTCTGTTTATAGCTTTGCAATTTTGGTTTTTTATATAATTTTTTTTTATATAAATGAGAAAATTTTATGTTTCTTAAAGTTTGTTTGATTGTTGTGGATGTTAGCATTGATTTAACATGTTTTATTATTAATAAATAAAATAAAAATTATGTCAATTAAAATGTATTATAATATTTTATAACGTATAACTTTAAAATAAACAATACATTATATCTTATTTTTCTTATAGAAATGGGTTTTTCCTCTTTCGAGAGCTTAGTTATGATTAGGCTCTTGTTGTACAAACACAAATCAATAACATGGGAGACCATAGACTTCCTAAGCTAGCTTTTAATTCTAGCCAAAACCACCTAAGGCCTAAGCGAGGTTGGTATAAAGATACCAAGGCTTGGTTAAACCACTCGGAGATCGACGAAAATGTTGCATTGCAAAATATTAATAACATTAAAATTATTGTTACTTCTAAGTTTAAAGAGAAATTGTGGTCTGAGAAATATTTAGAGCCTAAAAGAAAATTAAGATATTATAAGATGGTCATCAACCCTACTTTAGAAGATCAAAAGTATCTCTTTGTTTTAACCAGTTCAAAGAAAAAAATTAATATAACCAAGATAAGAACAAACTCTCATGAGCTCCATAGTGAAATAGGCCATTGAACATTTCCTAAAACACCATGGGCAGAAAGGATCTGCCGTCTCTGTGAGAATAGGAACATTAAAGATAAAAATCACTTCCTTTTAGAGTGGCCAACGTACACCCACATTATATCCTAGTTTTATAATCTTTGTTGCAATACCAACCTTCCTAGCATTTTAACATGTCAAAGTTATAGTGAGCTCGGGACGCTTCTCTCCAAGCTTTTTTAGCATAGGAATACAATTTTAAAACAAACTAATTTATTTATTTCTTTAGGTATGATATACCAAAGTTTGGTCTGAGTGGACATTAACCATCATCATCATCATTGTAATTATATAGAAATGTATTATTATTAATAAATAAAATAAAAAAGGTCTATTTCAATGTATTGTAATTATAGAAATAGTATTGTCTAGTTTGTTTATTGTAGTTTGATTTTAAGTTTTCACATAGGTATTTGTAAAATTATATAGATGTAGTGTGATCTCATTATATTCATTGTGATTGTAATAACTCAATTTAATTTTAGATTTGTAGGTGTAAAGTTTAACCCAATGGGGAAATAATTGTAAAAATATATATTGTAAATATAATATAAATTTCTTTAACAAGATGAAAATGAGGAAGTTAAAAGGAAAGCACTGGTCTATGGGTATATGAGGGAGAAGGAAAATGAATTTGAGGGTCAAGAGGACCTTAAAGTAAGTCATGGCATCGTATTCATGTTTGCTATTTTTTACTAACCTTGATATTAAGTGTTGTAAAAAAATAATTCTTAGGCTTCTTGCATGGCCCTGGTTTGTAAGCAATATAATGTTTGTGATTTTTTGTATGAGGGATTCTTTGTTCATTATTCTTTTGGTTTTATACTTTGGAATTAGGTTGTCGAATTTTACTACTAAGCATGGTTGTAATGAAAATGTTTTTTTTTTACTAATTTATGGGTAAGGGTTTAGAATAAATTAACTTTATTGAGTTTGAAGTCTCTAGTTACCCACATAAGTTATTCCTTGGCAATTCTACAAAAAGGAAAGGGAAATTACCTAAGGGACAAAATAGTAGTGAAGAGGACTACATGAAGCCTATGGAGGAATAAATGCTACTTAAGTGGAATCAATCATTATAGATGAAATGGTCTTGAGTGTAAGAATTAGTTCATTGTATGTGTGTAATTTCATGAAACTAAAATGAATATGAGACATTTAGAACCTTTCTATAATGATATCTCTGCCTTTCAGGTGGACTCTACCATAAATTTCCTAGACTTGGGTGGTGCACTCTTCATTTTTAACTTGTTGGCGAGGAATTCATAAAAATATTAGTAATTACGTGTTTATTTTTTAAAATTTGGTTATGATATTCTATTAAAAATCAACAGATATCCAAAATCATAAGAAAAATGTCTTTGTCTTGATATTTCTTAGAAGGAAAGAAAATAGACCATTACAAGTATATATCCAACAAAATGTGCCTAAAATGAAAAGATATTTACATAACATTATAACAGTGAAAATATTCCTAATTTTAGGAATGCCCTAGATATTCATTTTTATGTTATCACAATTGTTTTGTGATTTCGATGTCTTTCATTAATTAAGATATTATTTCATCATCTTTTGTAATTATCAAAGTAAATCGTAGAGATTTCCTATTATTATAAGTTCTTGAGTTATTTCCTTTGATCATAGAGTCCACATTGGCTTTAAATGTTGTATACACGATCTCAAGTGCTTGAATTTCACCTCTATGTTGCATGATGATTTCCTTTAGCTCAAACTTGGTTTCTTTTTATTTACTATTTTGATGGTTGGAAAGGGAGATCAAGGTTGTCCTATGAAGTAAATAGTGAGGTATTCTCGTTGTGTCTATGGAAAAAAATGACCAATAGTTCCCTTGGATTCCACTCATGATATAGATTCTTACAGATTTCACAACGAATATTTTGTTACTACAAAAGGAACATAGATGCAAGTGATTAAATACCTAGAGTACCTCAATTAGACAACTTTTATACCCAAACTATCATATTTCCCCTTGAGGTATACAAGTCCAATTTAAACAAAAAACTCGAGCAAGTTGACTCTTATGTTATTAGAGCTAAAATAAGAATGCATATTAGTATACCCAGAAATCTCAAAGAAAGCAATACACGTGTCTCAATATTTTTTTTTTACAGAAACTGAAAAGGGGGTTTATATATAAAAGAGGCTGTGCACAGCCATTCATTACAAAATATATAATATCGGATGCTTATGTACAATGAAATCGCTGCACCATAGATCTAACCAAGGGGCTGCCCAAAAAACCTTACATATAGTTTGCTCAAAACATCTGAAACTGCAGGAGGGGTATACCCTTACGAACTGCTGACATAAAAACAAACAGAAAAACATGTAAACATCATAAGGGGGCATATTACTGATTGCCTCTATTGATTCGAGGCTGAACAACAGATTCTTCTTCCATAGGAGCCACAACTTCTGCAACTTCACCGGTGATTCTACTGGCCTGGTGCATTGCAATGAATCGCTGGAGATCCTCCTGAATCCTATCCACCTTCCCCATAATTTCCCGGAGATTGCTCTCATTGTCATCTATGCGAGCATCGTTATTACTTACCTGCTGGGAAGTGTAACTTACTGTCTCTGCCATTTTCTTCACCTCCGCGACCATTTCTTTAGTATCCACGGCATTGATAGCTAGCAGCTCATATAATCTGCGCAGATTCTTTTTTATGTCCATTATGCCTGCCAATTCTCCACCCTGCGCCATTCTGAATTCTGCAGCCGAGATGCTTAACCGAGCAAGGAGATTAAGGGTGGCACGATCAGGATTATCGGGAATGCTATCTTGTTGCACAAACGAACTGAGAACAGCAAGTTCTTGGAGCAGAGAACCTGCACCTAGATTTTGGCAGACCACCATGCCCACTGTTCCTTCCAGCCGGCCCGAGCAACGGCAGCCAAGAACCAGACTTTGCCCACTTTTACCATATGCAGAGGCACCACATCTGAGAGTTGCAGCCCGAGACACCGAGAGGGAAGAGCACGAACAAGAAGAAAGGGCTGCAAAGGCCAGCCATTCCTTCACCACCGAGCGCGTGAGGGGGAGTACTTGCCACAGGAGGCCTTGGAGCCACCCTTCACTGATTCCTGAAACAACCTGAAGCATAATACGCAGAGCTTTGTGGAGACCAGAGCTCACAATGGGAAAAGGATGGAGAGACATACTGAAACCGGAGGCAAACAGGGGATAAAGATAGATGGGAAGAGAGGCGTGCGAGGAATAAATGTCGAAGACCTGAGGCCTTAAGGCCATTAAAACCGCATCAGCCAGAGGGTGGAGGGAATGAGGAGAGGGCCACGCGGCGAAGAGGAAGGGACTAGGTGATAAATGAGGAGAGCCGGCAAAGGACGAGCAGGGGGTAAGTTTGAAAAGACAAAGGAAGGCTTGGAGCGGGAGGAGAACGGGGATAAAGGAGAAGGGAAAGGGAGAGGAAAGGGGGAAAAAAAACCATAGGACAAGGATGAGGACCTTGAAGCAATGCCCAATTAAGTGCAGATTCCTAAACACATGGGAGTAGTTATGCCATATAGAGATCTTTTCCATCATTACGGGATATATTTATGGAGGGGAGGATACCCGTCTTGCTTATAGACACCTTGCGGAAGAGAAGCCCCAATGTTGGCCATTTTATCTGCTGCAATGTTATTAATCTGGAGAATATGGAAGGGCTCAAAGGAATGAAGCATCATAGGCTTTACTTTGTTGTACAAGCGACGACACTTGATTGCCCCCGAGGGGTAGCCGTTGATCAGTTTGGAGATGACATGCTTTGAGTCTCCAAAAATCAAAACCTTTCGATAATTTTTTGCCCGTAACATCTGAAGAACTTGGAGCAGAGCGAGCCACTCAGCTTCATTATTAGTTCGGTTCCCTAACCCCCAGGCAAAGGATTGTTCTATGTTTCCTCCGGGATCCAAAAGGATCCCCCCCGCGCCTGCCACCCCAGGATTGCCTTTCGAGGCGCCATCAAAAAAGAGGGCAAAGGAGTTCTTCTCCCTGAGCCAACTTTGAAATTCGATGCTGGCTAAGCGAATCTCCCAGGGGACGGTTCTGGAAGAAGTGACTGATCTGCTATTGATGAATTTGGACGGAAGGGGGCTCCTTTCTTTGAAGAAAATTTTGCACCACGATGAATAAGGCTCAAGAATGGGTTCTTGGGCAGGGTAGCTGATGTTGTTGGAAGCAAATTTTTCAACTATCGTCCCTATGGTCTTGGCAGCTATACGAGCAGGTAAAGGCTTTTTCTCTTTGAATATGGTCCTGTTCCTTGCAAGCCAGATCTGCCAACAGAGATTTTTTGGGATGGAGGCCCAAAGGTGACCCAAGATAGGTTTTTTGCTTAGGGAGCCAGGAAAATATTTGTGCTAGTTTTTAAAAAGATGAGGTGCCATGTCCGGGAAATGCAAATCCATACCTGGAGGGAGGACTGATCACCAAACTAGGAGAGCGATTTTACAATGAAAAAAGATGTGGCTAGTGGTCTCTTCAGCTGAGTTGCACAAGGGGCATCGAGAGGGTCCATTTATTCCTCTTTTCCTTAAATTTTCTGCTGTAAGGAGCTTATTGTGCAAGAGGAGCCAAATGAAACTATTAACCTTGGGTATGCAGTCTGTTCCCCACACCTTCTTCCATATTCGATCTGTTCCAACTATTTCCCTGGCAATTTTCTTGTAACCTTCTTTGACATTGTACTTCCCCGTGTCCCCCCATCCAATGCGATCCTTCGCTACGAGCCTCGAAGGGGACAAGCCATGGAGGGAGGATAGAAGATATTCAGCCACAGGAACCAGCGGAGCTGGAGGAGTTAGCGCCTTCCATCCTGCCCAATGCCCATTTGCGTCCCAAATAGATAAATCATAGAGGGTGGAGATCCCTTGTTCGCTCGCCCATTCAGCTAGGGGCGTTTGACCAGGAAAAAGAGAAAGAGGAGGATGACCCAAAATTTTGCTCTTCCAGATATTGATCCTTTTCCCATTCCCAGGGATCCAATAGCAGTTCTCTCTGATTGTGCTGAGGGAGGATTTGCAGAGTTGCCATAGGGTGGTTCCTTTGCCATCCCAAGCACTGTCCATCATTTTTGACCTGGGCCTCCTAATGTATTTTCTCCTAATAACTTCCTTCCACCATTCTTTCTTCCCAGTGACCAATCTCCAGACCATTTTGGCTCCCAAGGCTCTGCTCATCTATTCTGGATCTCTGATGCCCAAACCGCCCTGACATTTGGCTTGCTTGACCGTATCCCATTTAACCAGATGAAATTTTTTATTCTGAACTTTGCCTCCCTGCCATAAGAATTTCCTGATTTCTTTGCAGATGCTATTCATGACGTTTTTGGGAGAAAGAACCATGGAGCTGGTGTATATGGGATATGAGGTTAAGATGGAGCGAATTAAAACCGTCTTCCCTGCTAAATTTAACCACTTCGATCCCATGGCCTGAGTTTTAGCTTTGATTTTCTGAACGACTGGGGTCCACATTGAGGAAGTCAAGAGTTTTTTGACGATATGGATGCCTAGATAGGTGAAGTGAGTCCACGAGGGATTGGCTTTGATTTACAGAATCTGAGAGATTCGACAGAGAGTTGCAGCTGGGCTGTTCCATCCGTAAATTTGGCATTTATTCAAGTTGATTGAGCTGCCGGACGAATGAAGGAAGAGGTCAAGAGGGGAGAGAATGTTCTTGGCTATTTGGGTGGAAGCTATGCCAAGGAGGATGGTGTCGTCTGCGAAAAGGGCGTGATTGATAGGAGGAACTCCATTTCTGAAGAAGAGCCCCGGGAGAGATCCTTCAGATTGAAGTCTGTTCAGTTTTCTGCTAAGGGCCTCGGCTACCATAATGTATATGAAAGGGGAAAGCGGGCAACCTTGCCTTACCCCGCGAGCAGCTTTAAAGAAAGCAGAAGGCCTTCCATTTATGAGGGGGGCTATCCAAGGGGAGGTAATGCAGGCTTGGAATTGCTTGATGAAAGCATCGGGGAACCCAAACTTTTGAATAACCATGATGATGAAGGTGTGTCTTAATCTGTCAAACGCATTGGCCAAGTCCAATTTAATGGCCATACCAGGTTCACCCCTTTTGTTACTGGAGTGAATGGCTTCCTGAACCAGAAGAATATTATCACTTATTTGCCTACCTGAAATAAAACCGCCCTGGTTTGGGGAGATGAGGGAGGGGATGATTTGCTTGAGTCTCATAGACAACACTTTAGAGAAGATTTTGTAAGAGGTGTTGCACAGGGAGATTGGACGAAATTTTTTAATGGTTGTGGGGTTATGTTCTTTCGGGATCAGGGCCAGGAAGGTGGAATTTGTGGCCCCTCCTATATTGCCTTTTTCCATCCAGGAAATGAGGCACATGAGGTCTTTCTTGACCAGGAACTAGAAGATTTTATAAAAGCAAATAGGAAAGCCATCAGGACTAGGGGCCTTATCCGAGTGAAGGCTCCATATGGCTTTCTTGATTTCATCTTCCGTTATGGGGGATTCAAGCCTAAGCCTGTCCTCAAGACTGACTAGGGGGGGGATATCAGAGACCATTTCCTCCATGAGGTGACGAGGGACTTGATCCTCATTAGTGTAAAGATGTTCAAAGAAAGTTCTTACCTCAGCCTTGATGGCTGCTTGCCCTTGAACGATGGAGCCGTCCTCCGCCTTAAGTTCTCGCATGTTGTTCCATCACTGCCTGTATTTACATTGATTTTGAAAGAACTTGGTATTTTGATCTCCCCCTTTAAGCCATAGTATGCGAGATCGGAGCCTCCGCCCTTCCTCTTCCTGCCTTAATATTTTTTGCAGAGTTATTTCCATCTCTATCTCCTTGATGAGATGCTCCTTGGTAATTTCACAAGCTTCCATTTCTACTTGGAGGACTTCCATGTCCCTGATAATTTGCTCCTTTTGCTGGGCTGGATCTCTGAAATGATTTTTGACCCACAATTTTAAAGCCGCCTTAACCCTCTTCAGCTTTTGCTCCCAAGAGAATGCTGGGGAGCCTGGGATGAAGCATCGCCAGGCCTGAATGATGATATCCTTAACGCCTTCAGATTCCATCCAGATTCGATTGAACTTGAAAGGGAGCGGCCCCAAATTTTCTACCGGAGGGAAGAAAAGGCTTATAGTCTTGTGATCAGAGACAGAGGAGCTCAAGATTTTTGTTTCCGGATAAGAGTTGAGGAGATGAGTACTTACCAAGAAGCGATCCAATCTTGCAACAATGTGGCCAGGTCCTATTCGTTTATTACTCCATGTGAAGATGCCATTTTTGGGTTTGATGTCGGTGACGCTCCAGAGAGATATGAGGTCCTCCAATCTTTCCCCAAATGGGTCTCTCACCTTTGATCCTCCTCTGCGCTCCTCAGGGGAAGAGGTGACATTAAAATCTCCTGCAATGTAACAGGGGAGCAACTTTTTATCTACACATTGCTCCTCTAATGAGTCCCAAAATTTGTCCTTCTGCGCATTCATCGTTGGACCATACACATTCCCAATCCAAAATTTTTCCTGGCTTTCTTCGTTCTCTAGATTTATGAAAATCCAATTCCTATTTTCTATGGCTGAGATCAATTTGAACTTGTCCTTGTTCCACCAACAAAGGAGCCCTCCAGAGGCACCCTGGGCGTCGATGGCAAGGCCTGTTCCTTTTGGCCATATGCTTTTGATGGTTTCCACACTATCTACAGCTGATTTTTTTGTCTCCTGGAGAAGGAGGATGGAGGCAGATTCCATTTATTTTATTCTCTTGATCACTTCTAACTTCTGAAAACCTCCCAAGCCTCTACAATTCCAGGAGACCACTTTCATTATTTCCTGAGTTGCTTAAGGGCGTTTTCCTTCTCCTTTTTTTCCTCCTCTTGGCTTAGAAGGTATTTTCTTGCTTGCGACTTTACTAGAAAGTCCAAGTTGGTCTATTTCCCAGCCGCCTTTTCCTTGGCTGCCTCCTGCTCTCTTATGATTTTGTTTGATTTCCTCCCCTTCCAGGATGTCGTTTCCTATTCTTCTACCGAGGTATCAGTTATATCTTCTGAGCTCGCTTTGGCCTTTGATCTTGTCACTGAACCTTCCACTGACACTTCTGATTGTTGGGATGGATCTTTCCTCTCCGTCGGCCCCCCATTACCCTTGTCCATGACTTCCTTTTCCTGATGCTGCGATAGAGAAGCCGAGGGTTCTGTATCCTTTTGCTGGATCATGTTAGGGTTAGCTTCACGAGTTTCTTCCTCTGGAGACTCTTCCTCCAGAGCTTCAAATATGTTTCCGGAAGTGTTCTTTGTTGTGTCATTCTACTTCTTTTGTGGCTTTGCTGTTTTCTTTCCCCTTGCAATGTTCCAACCCTCGCTTGCCACATTGTCTGAGAGGGGTTTTTCAGGTTTCTTCGGACATGATTTGGAAAAATGGTCGTATTCATGGCAATACTTACACTTGAAGGGGATTTGCTCGTAATCTACTGTCTGCATGTGGCTCCAGCCATCGATCGAGAGATTAATGGACTCCGGCAATCCTTTTTCTAGGTCAACTTCAACACAGATACAAGCACAAGAAAACATTGGGGCTTTTGGCTCAGATTTGTCAATATACTTCCCAAGGGTGTTCCCTATTGCTCGAAAATCCTCATCATTCCAGGAGTGAAGAGGGAGATGAGGAAGCTTGCCCCAAACTAGAACCGCCTTTGGGATGTATTTTTCTGGGTTAAAGGACAAATCCCATTTGTTCAGGTACATACCTCTTGGACCCATAAAGTAAGGTCCATTCCTGAAGATCAAATCTCGGTCCTCCTTCTTTTAAAAAATGAAGGTGAAATATCCTTTTCCACAGAATATTTGCTGAACTTCCCCCTGGATTAGGGTTCTCCAGTTTTTGTTCAGCCAAACCTCTACTGAGTGTGGGGAAGGCCAAAGGCCGGTGAACAGTCCTATGAGTCCTTTCTCCGATAGGGTGACTGCTTTTCTTTTTGAGGCGGCGGAGCTAAGCTTGACTTCTGGTACATCTGCTTGTTTAACAAAGCGTGAAGAAGGAGCCGCAGAGGCTGGAATCGAGGGCTGGGAGGCCACAATATGCTGAAATCATTCCTCTAAGGAAGGGTCAGGCGGATCCATTCAGGCCGCCGGCAGGGCGAAGGCCCTCGAGCAGAGAACGATGATCAGAGCAAGGGAAAAAAGAGCTTTCAGGCTGTCGGTAGGGTGGAAGCCCTCGAGCAGGAGACGGTGATCAGAGCTAGGGTTTTCAAAGCTACACGTGTTTCAATATTACACACTGAGACTAATGTCAAATACCACAATGACTCTTGATACCACCACCTAAGAGAATCCAAATATAGTGCTAACTATTATGCAGGTTTCACTAACCATAGATAAAATAAGATACCATACAACAAAGTTGACAAAGTAATATGAAGCAGACACAATCCCACCATATCCAAAAGTTCCCATAAAACTAGACAAGTATTACCAACTTGAACACCACTAGGTGCCATGATAAGGCCATCTAACGAACTAGAGGAAAACCCAAGCCCCAATTACACTCTGAAATTTAGACAATTAATGTAGCCATTGAAATAACTTAACTCTGATTACTCGTAACTTGATGAGTTTCAATCTATAACCAACTCTGCGGACTACACTTGTGCCTCTTTGAAACCACTATCCATTATCATATCTTCTCCATTGTTAACTAAATTTATGGATTAAAAATGAAGTGACATTTGGAGGAATGGCATGTCTGAATCCTTCCTATGCCCATCCTACCCCTTCAAAACATTATCATTCCCCTTGAAGAATATCATTTGACATGTACATATCCATGTGATGAGATTAGTGGAGGTTTTGGTATGCTTAATGCTAGCATTGTGATTAACTGAGGGCCTAACATAGATTGCAATAATAATCATTGGGGGAGAAGGATAATATCCCACACATTTATCCATGATTTTGTGCTACTTAGGTATACTATCCATTTAAGGAATTGGAATATGGAGAGTAACAACATTTTTTCACAAAATCAAATCTCCTAAATTTTGGATGCTTCATCTTTAATTTAAGATATGAGCCTAGTGATGGGAATATTAGAACTTTTAGAGTCCTTGTTTATGTGTTTGATTTGAATTGTTGAGTCCCCCTGCACCTACCACCACTTTTAAAATTTAAAGAACATGGGGGTGGGATGTGTCATGAAATTGTTTAATACAATCTCTTTATTTACAATCACATGTTGAACCACTACCTCAAGGTGGCCCCATGGCTCCAGGAAAAGTATTGAAGAATTTAACTGAGAGAAACCTCCATCAATAAATAATGAAAATGCTACGATATAACAGAAATAGAAAAACACAAAAGGAATTTATTGATCATAGATCACTTCAAGGGGGAAACCTCCTTTGAGCAAGCTCAATACAAATAACTCATGGATTTCTTCATTGGCCTTAACAGATACCTATATATGAAATATAATCTAAACAACTATTACTCCCCATGAATGTGGGAAAATACAATATACTCACATGACTACTTACAAAGCATATGCGTCCAAAAACAATATACTAACAAAGTAAAGAGAAGGGTTGAAATAGGTTCCTAACATCCCCTCCCTCTTAGAAAATATTTTTCCTCAAAGCTTTAGATGTGCAATTTTTTTCTAAATTTAAAGGAATGGTTCCCATGTAGCATCTTTTGTTTGCATGCCATGCCATTGAATTAATACCTCTGTGATGGATCGAGAGTGAAGTTGACAAGTGCGCCTATTGAGGATGGACTCCAACTCCAAAATGATGGATCCTTGATTATCTAATTCCAATAAAACAATGTGTGCGTTGATGTTGGTGCCAATAAAAATTTTAAGACAAGAGACATGGAATATTAGGTGAACACAAGAAGAAGGAGGAAGTTCCAATTTATAAACAATAAACCCAATTTTCTAAAGAGCCTTGTATGATACATAACTCTTTGGAGCCAACTTATGATGCCCTTTGATTTTAGGGGAGAATTGCTTGTAAGGATGTAGACGAAGAAAAACCATATCACTGACTTGAAAAGTGCACTCAGAACGGTGTTGTTTGGCTTATTGTTTCATTTAGTTTCTTGTCATGTGAAGATTCTCCTACAAAATGTGAAGAATCTGATCTCGATTTTGGAGAAGAGTGTCAACTTCCTGAACTAGTGAACTTCTAGGGGTGTATGGAAGGAGAAATGGTGGTGCACAACCATAGACTCCTTCATATGGCATCGTTTTAGATGTAGTGTGGTAGGAGTTATTGTACCACCATTCAGCAAGAGGTAGTCACTTTTCCCACTCATGTTGTTGTTTAGATTTGAAGCAACGAAGATAAGTTTCCAAACATTTGTTGATAAATTCAGTTTGACCATCTGTTTGTGGGTGATACCCTGAACTCATATTCAGTTTGGTGCCAGTGTGGATAAATAGTTATGTCCAAAAATGACTTGTGAAAGTTGCATCGCGATCTGAGACAATGGAAGAAGGGATTCCATGAAGATGGAATATTTGGTCCATGAAAATTTGTGCGACTGAGGAGGTGATATATGGATGTTTGAGGGAACAAAAATGAATATATTTGGAGAGCCAATCAACCAAAACCAAGATCAATGTCTTCCCTCCATATTTAGGGATCCATTCAATGAAATACATCAAAATATCTGTCCAAATTCATGTAGGAATGGGAGGATTGAACAATCCCAGAAGGAGCATCATTTCACCCATGTGGCGCTGATAGGTATCAAATTCATCCACCACGTGTTGAATTTTTTTTCATTCCCTTCCAAAATAATTTACGTCGTGCCCACTCATATGTTTTGAGAAACCTAGAGTTCCTTATTGATGGAGAAGCATGGAGTTCATAGAAGACATCATGTTGAAGATCTGTGCTCTACTGAAGCACCAAACAAATCTTGTATCTTAGAGAAGCACCATCCCAAGAGTAATGCAGTACAACAGAAGGTTTATTCACCAATTGTTGGATGATTTTAGCTAATGAAGAGCCATTGACATAGCCTTGTTGAAAAATTGCAACCAACCAATTTTTAGTAGGCATAGAAATAGCTGAAAGAGAAACCTGGTTATCAAATGTGAGAGAAAGAGAATCCACCACAAGACTGTCCTTACCCTTTTTGTAAGTGATCTTATAGTCATGTTTCCCTTTTGGCGGCTCTTTGACCCAGGTTCACTCCCTTTTCTCTTGTGTGCAACAAAGGCCAAGATATCGGCCCGAAAGAGCAAAGCCCAATTGGAAACACCTATGACGCAAATGCACTCTCACCCAACATATATTTACATGGGTAACTTCCAGAACTAGGTTTCCACAGTTGGGTGGGGGATTCTGCATCCCTTGGTATTCTTCCAAGGCACTCAACCGAAGCCTATGGATGGAATATTTATGGTTACTATGCCCAGTTATACTACAACACACTTCTTCCTTTGTAAATAATATAACAATAACCCCAGTGTAGCATAGATACATTCAACTTATAATGGTGCGACTGATATATATATATATATATATATATATATATATATATAAACTCATTCAAAAGAAAATACATAAGCATTCATTCACAACAACATATAGACATGTGACTTGGACACATTCAACATTCACACATATAACACATAATCTAACGTGGAAACCCATCTAGGAAAAACCACAAAGGTGCTCTTCATTTGGCATGAGAAATATATGGCACCTTTGGTTTGT
The DNA here is from genome assembly GCA_001517045.1 of Pseudotsuga menziesii. Classification (NCBI taxonomy): domain Eukaryota; kingdom Viridiplantae; phylum Streptophyta; class Pinopsida; order Pinales; family Pinaceae; genus Pseudotsuga; species Pseudotsuga menziesii. Next base: position 187,323 of record LPNX010004450.1, on the reverse strand, counting down.
GCACTAAGCTATAGATTCTATTCTAGATCTTCCTTTCTCATCTATGCATACTTCTCTCTCCTTTCATTCTCTCTTATCTTTTCTCATTGGACTTTCTCTAATTGACTCTACTACTGATCCACACACAACCTGGATTGACTAAGTCTCTTCTACACTTTTGCGCACTCAGCTGCAAATTCTCAACTCAATGCCTTTAGAAAAACTAACAGACACACTTACAACAATAACCATAAGCTAACAACGACTTAAGAGTCTAAAGAGATAACAACGCTTAGAGGCTAACCCACATACAACTTGGGTTCCTCCTTTTATAGACTCTTTACATGTCTCTCTCTCAGCCAACTTTCTACACTTAGTCAACAAGTTGTCTTTCCTATTCTAGCGACACATGTCGGTAGGAAATAACATATTAACTTACAAAGATACCTTCATACGTGTGAATTATGTTGGCTCTAGCCAGCCTCATACCCATGATCTTTCGCACTTGTCGCTTTCTAACTGTTGTGTCACTACACGCCTTCTGACATGGCTATACTTAGTTGCATTCTTTCTCTTTCGCGTCCTTTACTTCTATCGTGGATTTTCTTTTGTTGTGGCTTATTCTTCTGTAACGACTTCTTCTCTTCTTCAACTGCTTATTTCCTTAACCCCTTCCTCTCTATTTGCCTCTATCGCACATCAGTCTCCTTATTTTCATTCATCTTTTCTTCCTTCCTTATTTATGTCGATGTCCCTGTTGCAACTCCTTTCTCTTCTTTTTCCTTAAGTCTTCTGATACATAAGCAGAATTCTAAGTGAATTATGCTTACCTTTCTCTAGGCCCAACATGCCCCCAACACTCACCTATGGATCGTCCTGAGCCACACAAAGTGTATTCCTCCATTTTCTCACTTGTACTGACTTTGCTTTAAAAATATTGTAATATTTTCTTTACTCTCTCCCCTTTCTGTCACGGTTCTTCCTTCGTCTTCTTCAATTGCTCCACAAGGTTGAAACTGATATGTTCTGGTGTTACCTTTTCTGTTGAATTTGCCACTTCTCAAACCTTCTGATGTACACGTTGAATGATTCATGTAACTCTTTTAGCTTCAACCTACAACTCTTCAACCTTATCTACACGTTGTTGTTGCATGCGCAACATTGTGACCTGTTATTGCAATTTTTTCATCTCTGTTACCTTAGCCATTTTTTCTGCTAAAAGCAATTTTTTCATTCTGCTCTTCATCTGGTTCACATCTGCTTCAACTGTGTGCAGCTCCTTTGTAATTTCATTTAACTCTTCACCCTCTATGAGCGCTTCCTAAGCTTGAAATACTTGGTCAATAGATTTAGCACACACTTCTTCTACCTCTTCAATCTTCTGCACAACTTCCATTGTTTCCTTCCTTTGTTCCTCCAACACCTCAAGGGATGTGCTTGGTCTGACCTATGCCTCCATCTTTGCGACTTTCTTTTGGAGGTCTTCTACTATTTCGCCAAGTCAAGCAACCTTGGCTTCTGGCACCATTTCCTCTATTATTCCTTCATGTGCAAAGCTTATACAAGAAAGGGATACTGTCTTGTCGAGCCTATGACGATTTTCTTCCCATGTCTTTGTCTTCTTCTTGGCCTCTTGTACTACTAGTTTCATCTTTTTAACAATTTTGTTCGCAGCCTTCGCTTGCTTAACTAGTGCGGCTTCTCGTACTTTTATCTCTGCAACTGCAGCACTCTACATTGCATACACTTCATCCATTTCCATTAACGATAATTTTATCATTATCTAGCCTATGCTCTTGATGAAATCATTAAACTCTGGAGTTCTTAGATTGAAAACTCCTCCTGACACTTGCCTTCTTATTGGCAGATCTAGAACTACTATTCCAATTAATTCATGGGGTCTTGACTTAGTGAAACCAGGTCATGGCATCTTTGTTCATGGGATATTAAAGAATACCCCTAATTTCACTAGATATTGATAAGTTCTTAAAAAAATCGTTTTGTTGATCCCCCCTCCCTATATATATTTCCAATTAGAGAACTCATATTTTTACAATATATTCCTTTTTTTAATAGAAACCCATTTTTATACCCCCCAATACCTGTAAACCCCCCATACCCTATTCCTCGCCCCCATTTCCCAATACCTACAATATATTGACCTTATTTTTCACAATTAAAAACCCCCCTTTATGAATGAACGGGATAAGTTTTTTCTCAATAAGGTGAATCCCCCATGAGTTAGTTGCATTTTTGAAGTCTCCTGTGGATCCCACGACACACTGCTTGGGGATGGATAGCCTACAAAAAATTTAACAACTTCGATAGCTTTACACAAAACTTTGAGTAAATCGGTAACCATACCTGTAATATTTGATTGTCGCTCCTCTATGGTTTTGAATCTTATCTGCGTAGCTTCAACTATCGCCTCAGTCATAAGTTGTAGGTCATCGCTATTCAGGCTGATGGTATTTGCACTTCTATCAGCTTTTCTCTTTTTCTTCCTCCCAGACTCTGCTTGTTCTGTATCAGAGTCTTTATTTTCTCTTATATCTCCGGTTCTGTTGGAGTTGAATTGGAATGACTTTGTATTGAGTATAAATCCTCCTGTGAATTTTGTTATTCATTTTTGTCATTTGGCGGTGGTGGATACTCTTGTCACAATTATTCTTCCTTGTGTACTAGTTAATCTTCTTGCACCGGGACACACCATTCTTTCGGCCATTCATCAACAATGGATTTAACATCTTTCTCTAAAGTTATGAATTCTGTCGCCAACCATTGGTGATGTGGGTCATGGTGTGGCTACATGTTGACATGGTGCACACTAATCTCAAATCTAACAACTTGACAAAATGGTTGAACAATGTCGTCATCCATCCTGTACGGGTTCATTATCTGGTGCTTTATAGCCTCCCCGTGCATAAAGAATTCGATGTTATTTTCTATCTATTATGCCTTTCTATCCTTTTCGAGCCAAAGTTTTTGGTATCGCGCTTCTCTACAGTGCACCAACAGATCTACCCCTTGGTAGCTCAGTGGCTCAGACCATGCAATTAATGAAATTAAGGTTAACAACTGGGAGTAGTGAAAAGGTTTACCCTCCTCCTACAATTCAATGGAATCTTACAACAATTCATTTAGCAAGAACTGTGACCAGTTGATATGAAATTCCTCCATGTAGATTTCAGCCAGCGTGATCGCACCTGTAGTGCGTTGGGTTCAACGCATCTTGCACAGTAATTTCAAGGGAAATACCTTCGCTGCAAAGTGAACTGTATAATCATTGAGGGAGGATATCATAAATCCTATGTTATGTCTCTTTACGTTGTACTTCTCCTTCATTCGTGCAGTTATCGGTGCTTCTTGATCCTTCCTTAGAAGTGGCATTGGGTCCATTCCTGCGAATGATAGGTTTGTGATGATTGCGATAAGTTCAACATCTACAGGTATAGGCTTTCCAACCCATAGGAAACCATCATGAAAGAATACCAACAATTTCTTAATACAGGTGTCTATCAGTATGTTGCAACCAAAATGCGGCATATATAGTGGCGATGGTATTCCAGACTGATCCAGTCCTCTAGCCCACTCCATTGGGATAAATCACTTCGGTGCATCTGGTGTATATTGCATAGTCAACATATAGTTTGCGTGGTCTAGGTATTTCTACTTATTTATGTTGTGGTCAGCAAAGGATAACTTCCGTAGGTTCGATAAGATATCCTTTGACACCTTCATTCCTTTTGGAACCAATGGTGCTATCAACGAGGCCCCTGTTCGCTTTGGGATTTTTCCTGCGGTGCATTAATACGTCTGGGCGGAACGTAAGGTGGTAGCAATTTTTTGTCTCATAATCTTCATCGTCATGTGGGGGCAGTGTTAGGGTTGTTGATGATTTTTCCTTCCTATTCTGGTTACCAGTGTGCTTTCTCCATGTGGTTCCAGACGGACCTGGTCTACCTGCATGTGATTTTTCGGACGTCGTAACTGGGTTTGGCTTGACAACTGGAGCAGTCTGCTCAACAACTAGTGCAGTATGTGCAACACCTGGTGCGGTCTGTGAAACAACTGGTGTATTATGTTTGGAAACTGATGGAACCTTCTCCTTGAGTTGAATATAACCAGTAGTATCCTCCATGACTATCATAGGAGATGTTGGATCAAACTCAGATTCAACAACTGTACTTGTTTTGGAGATGGAAATGAATGTGCTATGAAAAACTTGCTTCGTCTCTTAAGGTTGCAGAGAAAAAAAATTCTTCTCTCTTGCAATAGAATGAAATGAACTTGGGTGTGAAGGATGATAGCATGCAACAATTTTCCACAGCCTCTCTTCACACATGCAAGAAATCAATAGAAATGAATCTGTCCTTTCAGGAACATGGGTGTACCGTTTGACTCATTAACGAAACTTTTATGTATGCCTCCAATTAGCTTTCACTTCGAATGGTATTTATTTATGTGAATCCGGACGTGACCAAGAAGCACGCCACCATATTTTCTAGGATTTTTCAAATTAATGACCTCCAGCCTGTAATATCTAGGATTCTGGTATCTCATGTGAACTCATTGCACTCCTTGCAACTTAAATTTTATCTTTTCTAGAGAACCTTTCTTACAATAGTGGCGCATTCCTTGCGACCGATTTTCTACCTTCTACAGGGTTCCTTTCTTGTGACAGATCAAGTGTCTTTGCTCAAAATTTTGACCTTCACCAGATGCCAAGTCTACAAAAATTCACTTCTTGCTGCATCAAACTAGAAGTGTGCGACCATAAATTTTGGCTCATCTTTCTTTCTTTTCTCTCTTTTATTTTTGTTTTCTTTTTGCTTCCTGTTTCTTTTTATTTATTTATTTTATTTTATGCGACCAAGTCACAACTAGCGTAATTTGATTTCATTCAACTCCCATTGACCGATTCTCTAAATTTTGTCCAATCTAACTTTTCTATTTTCATTGCTCCTTCATCAGTGATCTCTTTGACAATATACAGTCCTAACCAATGGGTTTTTAAGTTCCCCAGGTGCTTGAATAATTTGATATCATAGGTAAGAAGAAGAACTTCGACTTGAAACTGCTTGATCTTAATGTGTCGATCATGCCATACCTTCTTTCTTTTCTTTTCAACGTTTTGATGAAGCCCTGTGATAAAGCGTTCTTCTTCCAACTATATTAATTGAAGTAACCTATCTTTGACATCATCAACATCCGTCATTTCGATGATCACAACAATTCTTAGAATCAGTATAATGTACTCCATAGGAATGGAAACTTCTTTCCCATACACCAACCGCAATGTAGTCTAGCCTCTCACCTTCTTACACATCGTGCGATATGCCCAAAATATTGCGGAAATATTTTGGTCCTAGTCATCTCTTCGGGCATTACAAACCTTTGTCAATGCGTTTCCATAATTTTGTTGAGTGCTTTGACAACTCCATTTGCTTGAGGATGATATGGTGTTGTCCTTCTATGCAGGATCTGAAATTCCTCTGTGAGTTCTTCAATCAACTGATTAACAAAATGCGTAGCTTGATCACTGATTAAGATCTTTGGGCACTCGATTCTTGTCACAACATTTTCAAATAGAAACTTTGCAGCAGTACAATATTTTACTGGTGCTACTTCAACCCATATGGTTGGGTAATCAGTCACAGTGATAATATATCGTGCTCTAGTGTGCTTCCCTGTCAGACTGATAGGTGCTACAAAATCAACGGGCCATTTATCAAATGCCTGCAATGTTATCTGTGGTACCAATGGAATTTCATCTCTTCCAGAAGGATTTCCATTCCTTTGGCAGACATCACAGTTGCGACAATAATCCTGGGCGTCTGCATGCATTGTGGGCCACCATAACCCTGCTTGCAAAATCTTGTGCACCGTATTTTTTCATGCATAGTGGCCTCTTGCGACACCAACATGTGCTTCATTTATTATCATCGAGTTCTGGTGCTCCAAAACATGACACCGAAGAACATCATCAGGATCCATCTTATACAAGTGTCCAATGATTAATTGGAAATCTGCAGCACGCACAACCAAGTGCTTGTTCTATGCAGTGGTGAATTCAGCTGGCGCATAACCCGTACTTAAAAATTTGTATAATTTCTTGGTACTGATCATCAAACATGGTTATCGGAAACAATTGCACATCATGAATATTATCTTCCAGACTAGTAGGTTCTTCTCCACTTTCGATCCTAGAAAGATGGTCTGGCCCCAAATTCAATCAACTAGGTTTAACAATTATCTCAAAATCAAATTCCTGGAAGAGGAGAAGCCATCGAAAGATATTCCCCTCAACACTAACTTATTGACCAGGTGTTTTAATGTAGAATGGTCAGTGTACACCTTGAAATGTCCTCCCAGTAAATAGTGTTTGAATTTCTACAACGCATATACCACCGTTATCCCTTCTCTTTTGATCGTGGTATAATTCTTCTTTGTAGTTGATAATTTTATGCTATCAAATGAAATAGGATGATCAATCTATCCTTCACCAAGTTGTATCGGTATCACGTTGAGCGCAACAAATGATGTGTTGACATGAATGTTAAACTCTTTTTCGCAGTCTGGAAACAAAAGTATTGGCGTAGTAACCATCTTGTTCTTAAGCTTGTCTATACTTTCTTGGGAGACTGTTGTCCATTGAAACTTAGTATCTTTTTTCAACAATTTTTCCATTGGAGCAGTCACCTCCAGTTCTGAATGTCAACGCATTACTTGCTGTCTGATCAATTCTTCAAAAGCCAACTGTTATGCGGTCAACATTTTTTTCGTTTGCCAACTATATGAATTTAAGACACGTTCAAACAAGCATCACGAATCGATCTGATATGGTTGATAAGTCCTTAAGCCACCGACGGCCCCTGGGCCCTAGCCACACACTCTCAGTGTTGACATTAAGACGGATTAGTAACATGGAAACCAAGGCAAAGTCAAATTAAAAGCCAACGTTACCAAATGGGACGTTAAATTTGAACACGAGGGTTCTTATTTCAAACAAACGTGCGAGATATTCGGACTTCCACTAAATCGACAAGGAGATAACTATTTATTTTTTTAAATATCCCAATATGATGACTAATTTCTTTTAAATATGCCATTTAAAAATAAAAAAATTAAATATGCCATTTTATATCTCGAATCCAAATAGTTTATCTTTAATTTTTTACATTTCAAAAAAATTATTTATAATTATAAATATAGATATATATTTATAATTATTTTTATTTTTTACATTTAAAAAAAATTATTTAAAATTATAAATATAATGTATTTTTTAATTTTTAATAAGTTATAAATTAATATAAAAAAAGTTATTATGTAACCTTACCAATGTTAATCATAACAAAGATGTTACGTGTTATGTGACCTAATTAATCTGACAAACCTCACAACATCTCCATCTTATCTTATTAAGTTATAAACATCATATTCCTTACTTACTATTCTAAAATACAATTAATCTTTCTTAAATTTTCCATCTTCATACATATTAATGTAATCATTAGTTAATTAATATAAAATATACTAAATTAATGTGACAAACCTCATAACATCTCCATTTTATCAGTTATAAATACCATACTACTTACTACTCTAAATACAATTAATCTTTCTTAAATTTTCCATCTTTATACATATTCACGTAATAATTACTTGTTAATACAATCTTTCCTGCACCTTTCTTACTCGATCGGCAAAGAATCGTTCCCCACAAAATCTTCTCTAAATAATTATGCCAAAGGCTGCGAAATCGAATTAAGTGAAGAGGATGCTAATAATGCCTCCTAGGGAAAGCATTCTATGATTCCAATAAAAGAAGGGAGGGATATAAGCACCGTTTAAATTTGGACCTTTTTCATCCCTTCCGAAGGGTTCTAGCCCCTTTTAGAAGCGTAAAGTAAAAATTGTTCTTTAAAAAATTTAAAATATAAATTTTATTCTTCTAATTAAAAACGATATAATTTATATTAACATTTCAAAAGAAGGGTAACATTTGAAATTGTCCATCTAGATAAATTTTTCAATATGTTGAAATTCCTATGTTATAAAGTTCGACTTGTCATTCAAAATATTGGAAATATCATAAATTATAATCACTCACCCACTCACTGCTTAGCTATGTAAGATGACGAGTGATTACTAATGACTACGAGGCGCTGGCCACCAGGAGGTGACTGTGACTCTTGAGTCAATTGGGGTTGCAATATAAAGTGTGAAATGCATCAACGACTATGACTGTAATAATATAGAACAACTACTAGTCTAATACTAGGCCCGAAATGAGTCCAAAACTTTGTTTCTACTACGTATTTGAACCTGGCTACCAATGTCCACTTGTTTTTCGTCAAAGAGTCCTCTACATTTCATTTCTTGCATGAATATCATGAACTCATGACAACCATAAACAAAACTCAATGCCATGCAACTACAAATAATGGAATGCAACTAGGATAACAAACTGTGCACAGGTCGATTTATGCATTGATATAGATAGAGATGTCACTAGGTACACGATATGGAGCAACAACAAGTTAGAAAAAACATTTGGACCAAAACACCACAATGGTTATTAATTAGAAATAATCATAAAATAGCTCAAGAATAGTCTTCAATTTGATGACATGGCATGAGCATGATGTACAATTTTCCTCCATCCTTCCAAACATTGTGGTTTCTCACAACATTTGTCCATGGCGCTTGCCACCAAAATACATATAAAAATTACTTGGCTTTACCTCCTTTTCTCTTCAAATCCTCATCTCATAGTCATGATTAAGGATTATTATGCATGCACATCCTCACCTTATAATATCAATTGGGTCAAGGTGCAGAGACAACCATAAAATATCAAATGTGTCAAGACGCAGAGAGTAAGATACAACTATATAAGTAAGTCTTATATTAAATTTACAATATCAAAATTACTTGTCTTTACCTCCTTTTCTCTTCAAATCCTCATCTCATAGTCATGATTAAGGATTATTATTCATGCACATCCTCACCTTATAATATCAATTGGGTCAAGGTGCAGAGACAACCATAAAATATCAAATGTGTCAAGACGCAGAGAGCAAGATACAACTATAAGTAAGTCTTATATTAAATTTACAATATACGTTATATGAAAATTACTTGTCTTTACCTCCTTTTCTCTTCAAATCGTCATCTCATAGTCACGATTAAGGATTATTATGCATGCACATCGTCACCTTATAATATCAATTGGGTCAAGGTGTAGAGACAACCATAAAATATCAAACGTGTAAAGACACGGAGAGCAAGATACAACTACAAGTAAGTCTTATATTAAATTTACAATATAAGTCTTTAATTGACACTATCAATTGAGATTTGACACGTTCGATTGTTGTGATCTTCTTATCAATCCTTACCAATGTGATTACAAGGCACGCAAAATGAATACTCTAGTCGACTGTGACTAGAAGAGTATTCCCAGGTATAGCTTTATCTCTTTTTCGGGTCCAGGAGACTAAATTTACGAAAAAGGAACTTGTTTGAGCTTACTTTTTATTTTTTGTGCTCTAGTTTAAACCATGAAAAATATTATGAGTGTTCTTTATGACGTTGTCATGCTTGTTAAAATTTAGGACAAAAGCATTGAGTTTATCTTTGGTTGCCCCATACTCACAAATGAATGGAAAGGACCGAGTGATCTTTCTTTCCTTCGAGCTTGTTAAAACTAAGTGTTATGATTATTTTATTTAGGAACGTCGGTATGGTGATAGTTTACCTCTTTTTTGGACCTTGCTGACTAACTACGAAAAACAAATAAGGTTAGTTTTACTAAGCTAAGAGAGTTCTCCTCTGGATTATTTTATACTTTTTTGGACTGAGGATAATAACTTTACAAAAAAACACCCCCTAGAGTCTTCTTTGGGGTTTTCAAACTCTCAAATTGTGAAAAATCCATCGATTATACACTAATTCAAGATCCTTAAATCCACAGATCAGTGATTTATCAAGCATTATATCTCTTCTTCAATCTTGCCAACAATGAAGAAGGTCTCGAATTTTCTTTAATGGACTTGTTAAATTTTTATAGGAAATAAGGAAATGAAATTTCATTCAAATGCCTTTTTATCATGACAATAAGTCTATTCTCCTTGAACAAAGCACCCATTTTGAGTCTCTCAACAATTGCGTTCTAGTTTTTTGCCTTAGCATTAATCCTTTTCTCAAAGTTTTTACTTCTTCAGTTGGTTACTTTTCCAATTATATGGAGAATATGTCAATGTCTCCTAGATTTCAGATTTGTATCGTCGATCCTTTTGTGTCTAAACCTGTCTAAGTAACGTTTGTGTCATGCTCATTGTTTAAGGATAAAACCTATGTCGACTATTTTGTAGTTTCCTTGACCTTTTGTGTCGACCACCCCTTTATATCAGTTCAGTACATTCAAGTATTCGACGATCCTTGTTGCAAAATTTTGTACCATTTCTAGATCCAATCAGTCTTTGACTTACCTCATGTTGGATGATGGAGTATTCTTAAATTTCTTCCTTCCAACATATCTCTTCCTATCAATTGCAACACATACTTTTATGGGAATGAAATTTAGAATTTATGACAATACCTTGGGGATTTTAGTCAACGGTAGCAATTTCCCTCAATATTGGGTAGCAGGAATACCTTAATGTTCCATACTTGATAGATTCTTCAGGTGTTCTACTTCAAGACCATGTATTCATATTTGTCATAATGTACTAGGTACCTTGGGGACCATTTTCATAACTAGTCATTTCCCTCTCATTTGTTAATGTTTTTCATCAATGACCAGTAATCAAATGGTTTCCTCCATGCTCAACTTCAACTCGTCTATTCACATGGTTTGGATTCGTACCTTTGGGCGGTTTAGATTGAATACAAATCAATACAATAGATTGACACAAGAACATGTGGAAACCAAAGAACAAATTCAAAGTGAAATGTATCATTCATTTATAACTGAAATGTCAATGTACATGTCTCCAAAAGTACATATATATCCAAAAGCATCCAAAAGTACATATATATCCAAAAGTAACCATAAATACATGTGTCTCCACAACTATCTAAGACTATCCAAGCCACATGTACATGTATCCAAAACTATCCAAGTCACATGTACATGTAAGTGAAATGCCAATGTACATGTCTCCAAAAGTACATGTACCCAAAACTGTCCAAGCCACATGTACATGTATCAAAATGTACATATCCCATAAGACACTTCAAAACTCAAGCTTCCTCTTGTTCTTTCTCAAGGTTTATCCTATAGGAACAACTCTAGGACTAGTGTGCATCTCTGGATCCTACAAATTAAATATCAATTGTTAAATTCAACTAACTATGTACTAATACATTAGCTCAATAAAATACCATATCTAAATTAACTCAACAATTATCAAAATGTTAATGGACATTGCATGAAACAATTGGTCATTAATGGACATCTCACCTCAGCGAGAGACTATGACAAAGGGGATTGTGTTCTTTGTGTAGCAGATGGAGCTGTTGGTTGAACATCAAGGATGGTCGCATCCATGGTCGAACCAGAGAGGGCAGGAACTGGTGGTGGTGGTGGTGGCTACAATCACCAAATGTTGAAATAGTTAGACATGTGCATGAATAAACAATAGAAAACAATAACACACTATGTCTAAATCATGTTCAAATAGTTGTACCTTTGTGTGGCTTGTTGTTATTACAGATACCGCATTAAATGCTGCATCAATAACTCGTGTTGCTGGTGGCTACAATCACCAAATGTTGAAATAGTTAGACATACATGAATAAACATACGCCAACAATAATAAACTATGTAACGATCATGTTGAAATAGTTGTACCTCTATGTGACTTGTTGCCATTGTAGATGTAGCACTGACTATTGCATCAACCATCCCTGCAAGGTTTTCAATAGTAAACTCTGGCTCCTGATGCAGTAAACATGCAAATCAACCATTAACAAAACATTTTATGCACTGGATTTCAAGTTAACCAAGAAATATCATCGAAGGATATACATTACGATGGTATCAGTATCTCCATGGTCGTGGACAACTCGACTCTTGGTAGGAGTAGGACGCCTCATATACACATGACCCTTGTTCACATATGGCCTATGAGGAGATACAACTCCAGGAAATGGTCTAGGTGTTTCGGCTGGTGCCTATAGTCAACAAGAGTTCATGTAGTTAGACATGCATGATTCAACGAACATACATGTATTTAAAAATTGACATTTTGTAAATGTTTAAAATGTTTACCTCCATCACTGCTTTCCCCCGTGAAGGATCTGGCATCTGCCAGTTTAATAATCATAAATATTAGACCGTAGATAGCATTAGTGAACTAACATGTACAATGTGTGGAAATTAACAAATTAACAAGTATTAAAAAACTGACATTTTTAAAATGTTTACCTTGGTGCGAGATACGACAATGGGTGCTATATGAATCTCTCCACCAACCAAGGGATCAGTGGATGGAATGTCATGCCTAGATATTTCCTCGGTCGATATGACCATGGACTCTACCTCCATCACTGCTTTCCCCCGTGAAGGATCTAGCATCTGCAAGTTTAATAATTGTAAATATTAGACCGTATATATCATTAGTGAACTAACATGTACAGTATGTGGAAATTAACAAATTAACAAGTATTAAAAAAATGAAATTTTAAAATGTTTACCTCGGTGTGAGACACGTCAATAGGTGTTGTAGGAATCTCTCCACCAACCAAGGTATCAGTGGATGGAATGTCATGCCGCTCTATAGAGTGTGGAACATGGAACTCTGGGGTGTCGCTGTTGGCATAAAGCATCAACTGCAAGTTCACAAAATTAATATATTAGCTCAAACTATACATATGTGTGCAAAGAGGAAAATAAATGAAGAATTTATTACAATTAACCATATACATCTGTCACTCAAAAAACCACTAAAGGAAACATCTAACGAAAGACCATAGCAGGGACGACCACACGATGTGAACTCATGAGGCTCAAAAGTAGGCTAGGAATGTGCTGATGGTGCTGCACTAGTAGATGGTCTTGCACTAGATGGCAGTATTGCACTAGTGGGTGGTACTGCACTAGAATATGGTCCTACACCGTGATGACCTAGTGTATGTACCACACCAGGGATAGATGTCCCTTCCTCACCCATATGTTGAACCATAGTGCTATGACGAACAACTGTCCGTGCCAAACTCAAATATGCATCACGTGTCTGTGGAATAACACGATGTACAAGTGGGACATATGGCCCAGGAAACTGCCTGCGAGGTGCAGGGATAGGGTGATCAATGTCTCGAAGCCTGGAATTGGGTCGGTTTTGGGGCATCCCCCCACCGATCCCCTGAAACTACAACATATCAAAATAGTTTACGTGTTTACCCAGCATGAACTCTGCATACATCTTCCGAAGGAAATATAGGGGGATTTCCCTATTGTTGTGTGGTGGCATATCAAAAACCATATACCATCTGTCCATCCAGTTATCAACAAATGGGTGATATGTGCACCACTCGATAGAGATATGTGGCCTTTTGCATTTGGGATTTCCCCCGTGCGAGGGTCCCTAAACAATGAAAATATATGCTCTTTGGTAATTTTCAACTTTTTTATTGCATTGTAGCCAAGCCCATCAGCGTATTCTTGTCTTTTTCTTTCTCTATATGATGTAATATCATATAGTATGTTGCTTGACAATGTAATAGTCTCAACAATTGCATCCAAAGTGGATGCAAGTGAACGTCGAATCCTATCACCACCACTAAAAGCAGTACTGAGTCCTCTCAAGTGGGAAAGCTCAATCAGTATTTCAGCATTTGTGTCCATAGCAACAACTACAATAAAAACATCAATAAGGAAATCATTAGAAACATATACATGGTATATAATGACATCTCTTCAAAATTGAAAATGTAAATTAAATCAAAATCAATTAAGCAATTTAATGGCATTCACTTACATACATTTAAAACTTAAAATTAAACATTTAACAATTAAATAGTGAGTTTCGTTCAACTTCTTTCTAGAAGTTAAGGCACTTCTTCACCCTCATTGGTGACTTTTCCATGCACACTTGGGTTTAAAATTCTTTGAATTTACGAGCGCTATTTTGACATGTTTTGGCCTTTACGTCCCTTGGATATGTAAAAGAAATGGGCAAGGGACTATTAGGACATGTGAGGTAAGAAAATGGGTGATACAGGGCTGCCACCATATCCTCTAAATATAATTGACTCGATCATGGTTGGGAACACTTTAACGACGCACTCTAGGTAGTTTATGGGTGTTCACCATTTCCATTGTTGTATAAACATGGAAACCAACCAAAAGTTAGATGGAAAAATGGAGAATTTGTGGACTGGACTACAATTGGTTGTAGATGAGCTTAGAGACTCGACATGTAGAAATATATTACCAATTTTTTTTGCTATTTTAAAAAAATGGTTGATAAACCTAGTGATGTAAGGGCATAGACTGTTTGAGTAAAGTCATTTATGTCTTTGCTAGATCAAGGGATCTTAGGGAGACCTAGGGTCTCACATGTTTCTAATTTTCTTTATTATGTTTATAGGATAAAAGAAGCATAATTCAAGTTCTATTTAGTTTAGGTGATGACCTTTAATTAATTAGCACTAGTCCCCCAATGAATACTAGGGTTGTATGGGGGTGTCAAGACGTGTTGACTTGTAATTCGATATCACAGTGAGAAGGTTCGTATATTTCAACTTTTTTTGTCATTACGATAAGGCCAGGGGCACGAAGGGTAAGTCCTATGCGCAGAACAAGAGCAAAGTGTCGAGGAAGGTATAATTAAAACACAAATGAGGTGGGTGCTATAACAAAGAAGTGCAAATATTTTAGTGGAAAAATGGTGCTGGCCGCTAAACTTACTGGAGGAAGGAATAAAACTAGCCATAGTTACTAGTTTTAACTTTGTGTTTATATATATATATATTGTTGATTTTATATAATACATTGTTTTATGTTTCAAAGGGCGGGCCTGAGAGGCACTTTGTTAATGTGTTTTGGCATTTAGTTGAGGGTGCTTAACTAAGAGGCAATGTATAACTACATACACTTGTAATGAAATTTTGATTATATTCATGGACAAATGACTGTGATGAAATTTTGAGAAACCAATTTACTAAATTTTTATGCATTTTTTCTATTCATGCTTGTGCACATGCATTTCATCTTGTTATGGCCATTTCCAAGGAAACTTATTCAATTAGTATCATGGGGAAATGTCCTCGAAGGGTTGGCAATTTGGGTTTCAAGTGGATGGATACATTGTATAAAGGGAGGAGTTCTTTAAATTTTTCAATTTTTGGTTGCATTAGGAATTTTTGAGTTGTTGAAAATGAATTCATTGTAGTTATTCACTCATCTTGGTTGAGGGAGATGTGAATTTAATTAGTGACTCAGTTATTTCCAATTTGCTAAATAATACAAAAATAGGTTTAGAATTGACAAAAAATAATGCTTTGGGTGATTGAATTACCTGGTTAGATGATAATTCACCGGTGGAATTTCCTCCCTTCCTACTAAATTAGCTCCTCCAACAATCCCAAGCACCCAATTCGCTCCAAAACGCTCCAAATCATTGACAGTTTCGCATTCCTGGTGGGTAGAATAGGCCGCGGATTTCGGGCTTGTCTATATAAATTGATTTTAGTTTTTCAAATCACATACACGTTTTAGAACTACATATCACGTACACATTTTGTAGTTATATAAAGCGTATGCGATATGGTTTCCTATCCTACATGTCCCATGACATGTCAGGCTCGGGTTGAACCATAGCAAGTGCTATGTAGCAGAAACGCGTTGTATTTTTTGGTAACCTGATCATATTTTTGAAAACTAAGATTGCATCTAAAAGGTCCCTCATCTTCTTGCAGTGACCCTTACCCACTAAAGCTTGGTTCTCTATATCTCTTTTTCTCACATTTTATTGAGGTTTTGCAACATATTTTTTAAAAGGCATTCACCATGTTTCTCTTTGTTGAAGACTATTCTTTGATAAGATTCCAAAGTGAATATCTAATTCCATCGAATATAAGTATAACTTCAACATTGAATTTAAAGATGAAATAATCAACACACACGAAAGGGTTTGGTTAAAAAATCTATATTCAAAAAATCCAAATAAACCATATGACTGAACGCCCATAATATATAAATTATAAATGAATAACAGCCTTAACAATTATTGATTCTATTTAACAAGAAAATAATTCAATCGAAAATATCCAACTTCTAAATCATATTTTAATATCTCTTCCCATAAACAAAGCTAATACATATTTATAGTTGGCTAATATATATTTATAATTATAAATTAACAATTTGTTCGATTCATTCAATATTTTTAAAAGTCCAAGTCTAAAAGCTTATGAGTCAAGCTTCTAAGCTTATATATTTCATTTTTTTCTCTCTTACATCGCGTGACTGATGCTTCACCAAATCCATTCAGAGCTCTAAAACGAAAAGAATTTTAGATTATATATTGACATTTAGTCTATAATGACATGATTTTCATGTATGTTTAAATTAGTGATTATTTAAATGTGTTAAATACAATGCACTTCGAAGTCTAGATTTTCTTAGAAATCATTTATGTATGATTAAATTAGTGATTATCAACTGTTTTGATGAGGGCTTTATGCATTCTGTGTTTTGTCAGATTCTTATGAATATTTTGCTGGTTATTTTTTGGAGATTTTTATGATTGAGAATTTCTGGATTTCCTGATTTACGGTACCTTTGATATATGATGCTCTGGCTGAGAATAATATGCTTCATCTTACCTCTGGTGATATCAAGCAAACATACTAAGAGCATGACATGCGGACTGATGGCCTCTACCTTTGATATATGGATTGGCCAAATTATTAGCTGCTGATTATTGATTAGCTTTGATTTTTTCATTCTTTTAGAGACTATTTCAGCCAGCTAGTTTTGCTCTGGTTTTGTTTTTTGCTTGTGATCACCATCCGATTCACAGTTTATCTGACTTGAGTGATCAGGAATGATGAAAAAAGTCTGCTATGATCAGACTTATTTCTTTTGATGCATGGCTGTTCATATTTGTACTCTTTTCTGCTGATAAGTATTTGGTAACATTATGATTGTTAATGTAACTGATTGTATTGAGCTGTTCATATTTGTACTCTTTTCTGCTGATAAGTATTTGGTAACATTATGATTGTTAATGGTTATTGCGCTCTTCCTGAGGCAAGTAACTGATTGTATTGACAACTTCTTAGTTGGTTTATTTTGTATAATGGACCTTGAGGGCCATTTGTTGAATGTGAATAAAATATTTACGAATTTTTTCTTTGGAAAAATAAAAATAAAATTAGTGATTATTTAAATCATCTATATGCACTTGGAAGTTTAGATTTTCTTAGAAATCATAAAGATTTGTTTTGTGTTTTCACCAACTCCATTTTATGACTTCTATGGTAATTGGTTTCTTTCACTCCTTTTACACGGATATGAAGCCTCTATAGCCGTTGCATGATCTGCATGCTTGTTCTGATCATTTTTTCTTACCAGTATTTAACTGTTATCCTAAATTTATGTGCTTTAAGATAATTGATGGATTGTGTTGAATAAAGATTTTATTGTAAATAATATTAGTTATTAATTTGTAAATTTTAATTAATAATTTTATAATTTAACTATAAATAACTATTTTAATTTAACTTTTATCCCAAATATATGTACTTTAAAATAATTAATGGATTATATTGAATAAAATTTTTATTGTAAATAATATTTTAATTAATAATTTTATAATTTAATTATAAATAACTATTTTAATTTTCTCTATATAATAGTCATGTACATAATAATATATTAACAAGGACTCTATATATATATATATGTGCGTTTTTCCTCCAGTTTATGATATTTGATCATCAAACGGATTTTTCTATTTTGTGCAAAACGAAATCATTTCTAAAACATTATGGAAACAATGAAAACTACAGCGTGCGGGAAAATAACGCCAATAATGTTGATTTCAGATTAGAGCCGATTAGAGATTTATGTGTAAGATTTGAGAGCCAAAATACTTCAACATTATTATAAATTATAAATCAGACATGTGAGGTTCTGGCATGAGATCTCTTGTTGTGCAAATGGTAAGACACACTGTTAAATTGTTTTGCGACGAGTCCGATCGGAGGAATAAAAATCCACACATATAATATCCACTAAGTTTTTAATGTACAAATCCAGCCATTTCCATTAAAAATTATGTACAAATAAAAAGGTTATCATTTTTCAAGTTGTCTCTGTGTATGGTAGTATTCAATAGAATGTTAACAATCTGGATAATAACTTCTAAGTAGGCAGGGGAGACAAGGGGAGACTCTGAAAATATTTGCATGCAATTTCAGTATCTCCTTGGCTTTCTGCTTCGTTTTGTCCATGCAATCGATTTGTTGAAGCATACATAGTTTAGACACAGCTCCACAATGAAGCATCTCCCGAAGAACGGACGCATTTGGAGAATATAGACACAGTGACCAAAGGATTCGCACTGCTTTCTTAGAGGCAATTTCTGAAACCCTAAAAATCTTCTTGGTGACTACAGCAATACCCATGGCGTGATCAGCCATGACAGCCCTTCCTTCTGCATAGTCCAGTAGCATGTCTAATAGATCTAACATCTTTTCACACCTGGATTTCTCGGCTTCTGGAAGTAATTCGATCAAAGAGAATACAGCGCCCGCCTCGATTGCCCGTAACCTGTTCTTTCTGGAGTTTTTACATATAGCTATGAGGACAACCAAGGCCGCCATGGTCGCCTGATGGCAAACTTCACCCGTTATGATTTCTAAGAGCCCTTGGAAAATATCAATCCTTTGCCTGGCAATAAATTCCCAATCAGATATCCAAGTGGAAATCTTCTGCAATAAAACAGCCGCGTGAAATCTAGCTTCACTGGTTCCCTTATGCAAGATCAAGGCCATCGATCTAATGCTCGCTGCCTCTGACAGAGATTTTGCAGTTTCCTGGGTCATAGGAAGCAGATGCAATATACCCAAAGTTTCTTCCCAAGCACTGAACTTTTCATTGTCTTTCTCTTCACAGCAAGACGAATTGAACAGCGAGGCCAGAACTCGACTCGAACTCGACTCCGCGATGCACCGTCTGTTTCCCTCGCTCTCTCGCGCAAGGGAACGCAATTTCTTCAATGCATCGATGCCTTGGATTGATGGAGATCTGCGTGCAGCTTCAAGTAACTTGGAGACTTGATCAGAGTCGATGGGTGGCCTGGGCGTAGGGATTTGCTCAACGCCCTTGGAACTATTGGCAACGCACCATCCCTTAATAAGGCGACGCAGTGTATGGTTGGGAGTTAAATCGAAATTCTGTAGCGGCTGCATTGTAGCAGGACATGTTTTCTTCTTGCAGGAAAAGATCCAATGCTCTATGCTTTCTCGATCATATGTGACACCCGTGGGCAAAGTCACTGGATCTCTTATGAGCTCCATGGATATGGGGCACCTGAAGTATGAAGGAGCCTCCACCTCCAAATAATTTTGTGCTGAATCCATGACAAAAACCTAAAGAGTACACACAGTATCAATAATCACCGAGATAACAAGTTACTCTGATCAGTTAGACAGAAGGGCAGGCTTGGTATTAAATAAGAAGATTACCGTCTGTGTATATATAGCTTCTCTTGCGCTACAGTTCTCAATGTCAACGCATTACCTGCTGTCTGATCAATTCCTCAATAGCCAATTGTTATGCGGTCAATATTTTCTTCGTTTACCAACTGTATGAATTTAAAACACGTTCAAACCAGCATTTTCCAACGCATCACGAATCGATCTGATATTGTTGATCCAGCCCGTAAGCCACCGACGGCCCCTAGCCACACATTATCAGTATTGACTTTAAAAGGGATTAGTAACATGGAAACCAATAACATGGAAACCAAGGCAAAGTCAAATTAAAAGCCAACCCTACCAAATGCGACGTTAAATTTGAACACGAGGGCTTTAAATTTGACCACGAGGGCTTTTATTTGAAACAATTAATTGCAACTAAATCGACTAGATATAACTATTAATCTTTTTTAAATATCCCATCTTATAGATATAATTTTTTGTTGTTTTTAAAGAAAAAGTTAGTGTAACTTGATTAATGTGACAAACGTGTTAGGTATACCATGTGTAACATGTCTAGAATGCACAACACTCTCATCAAATATTCCATATATGCTCACCATAGTCTCTTACTATGCCACAATATCAATCATATCATCAAATATTCCATATATGCTCACCATAGTCTCTTACTATGCCACAATATCAATCATATAAAGTGTAGAAGTATCACTATGCCCATTAACAATACATGTTATCAAAACGTCCACAATATGATCACAACCTATCTCCATGGAATACCACCGTTCATTATTTTCATACCCCTACTCTAAGGTATAATGCTGTTCTAACCTCCTACTCTTTCACCTCTCTATCCAATGTCTTCAAACTATATCTAGACTACCATTATTCAAGGTGCATCATTGTCATCTAAGATCAGCTATATAATGTATATTTGAATGGATTAGATCTTAATCCATAACAAACCTCACAATATCTCTCTCATATTGAATTATAAATACCTCACTACTTATTATTCCAAATTCAATTAATCTTTCTTAAATTTTCCATCTACATACATATTAACATAATAATTACTACTAATTAATTCAATCTTTCTTACCTTCTTACTCTTTTTTTTTTCTCCAAAGAAAAAAATCGTAAATATTTTATTCACTTTTAGTAGATGGCCCTCAAAGTCCATTATACAAAAATCCAACTATGAACAAAGAATCATCGCCATAAATCTTCTCTAAATAATGATCTAAAGTCTGCGCAATCAAATTAAGTGAAAGTGTAGGCTAATAATGCATTGTAGGGAAACCACTCTATGATTCCAATAAAGAAGGGATACACATCATAAAATCTAGCGCATGACTTCCAATGCAACCCATAGCATAAAATTTACATTTGTCACTAGATTTTGAGAGCTACCCGATAATTTTACCTAGACTAATAATATCATTAGAGCCAAAATTGACCTTCTCCTCCTTACCTCGTGCAATACATTTGGGATAGCTTTGTAAGTAAAATATTTTTCATACCCCAATTACGTAATATAGGTATAAAATATTTGTCACACCCAATTACGTAATATAGGTGTGGGGTATTGCAATTTCAAATGTATCTTATCTCTACATTGGGATTTATCTTCTAGAAGTCAAGGTGGAGAGTATTGTTCTAATATAGCTATGTAATTTTTGTTTTTATATCATTTTGTTTATAGCTTTGCAATTTTGGTTTTTTATATAATTTTTTTTAATATAAACGAGAAAATTTTATGTTTCTTAAAGTTTGTTTGATTGTTGTGGATGTTAGCATTGATTTAACATGTTTTATTATTAATAAATAAAATAAAAATTATGTCAATTAAAATGTATTATGATATTTTATAACGTATAATTTTAAAATAAATAATACACTATATCTTATTTTCTTTATAAAAATGGGTTTTTCTTCTATCGAGAGCTTAGTTATGATTATGTTCTTGTTGTACAAGCACAAATCAATAACATGGGAGACCATAGACTTCTTAAGCTAGCTTTTAATTCTAGCCAAAACCACCTAAGGCCTAAGCGAGGTTGGTATAAAGATACCAAGGCTTGGTTAAACCACTTGGAGATCGACGAAAATGTTGCATTGCAAAATATTAATAACATTAAAATTATTGTTACTTCTAAGTTTAAAGAGAAATTGTGGTCTGAGAAATATTTAGAGCCTAAAAGAAAATTAAGATACTATAAGGAGGTCATCAACCCTACTTTAGAAGATCAAAAGTATCTCTTTGTTTTAACGAATTCAAAGAAAAAAATTAATATAACCAAGATAAGAACAAACTCTCATGAGCTCCATAGTGAAACAGGTCGTTGAACAGTTCCTAAAACACCATGGCTGGAAAGAATCTGCCGTCTCTGTGAGAATAGGAACATTGAAGATGAAAATCACTTCCTCTTAGAGTGGCCAGCGTACACCCACATTATATCCCAGTTTCATAATCTTTGTTGCAATACCGGCCTTCCTAGCATTTTAACATCTCAAAATAATAGTGAGCTCGGGACACTTCTCTTCAAGCTCGTTGAGCATAGGAATACAATTTTAAAACAAACTAAATAATTTATTTCTTTAGGTATGATAGACCAAAGTTTGGTCTGAGTGGACGTTAACCATCATCATCATCATTGTAATTATATAGAAACGTATTATTATCAATAAATAAAATAAAATAAGGTCTATTTCAATGTATTGTAATTATAGAAATAGTATTGTGGTTTGTTTATTGTAGTTTGATTTTAAGTTTTCACGTAGGTATTTGTAAAATTGTATAGATGTAGTGTGA
The DNA here is from genome assembly GCA_001517045.1 of Pseudotsuga menziesii. NCBI lineage: Eukaryota > Viridiplantae > Streptophyta > Pinopsida > Pinales > Pinaceae > Pseudotsuga > Pseudotsuga menziesii. The sequence goes on along the minus strand of LPNX010004450.1, from coordinate 164,846 downwards.
TCTCATTATATTCATTGTGATTGTAATAACTCAATTTAATTATAGATTTGTAGGTGTAAAGTTTAACCCAATGGGGAAATAATTGTAAAAATATATATTGTAAATATAATATAAATTTCTTTAACAAGATGAAAATGAGGAAGTCAAAAGGAAAGCAGTGGTCTATGGGTATATGAGGGAGAAGGAAAATGAATTTGAGGGTCAAGAGGACCTTAAACTAAGTCATGGCATTGTATTCATGTTTGCTATTTTTTACTAACCTTGATATTAAGTGTTGTAAAAAAATAATTCTTAGGCTTCTTGCAAAGGCACATGGCCCTTGTTTGTAAGCAATATAATGCTTGTGATTTTTTTATGAGGAATTCTTTTTTCATTATTCTTTTGGTTTTATACTTTGGAATTAGGTTGTCGAATTTGGTAATGAAAATGGGTTTATTTTTTACTAGTTTATGGGTAAGGGTTTAGAAGAAATTAACTTAATTGAGGTTGAAGTCTCTAGTTACCAGTTCATAAGTTATTCCTTGGCAATTCTGCAAAAAGGAAAGGGAAATTACCTAAGGGACAAAATAGTAGTGAAGAGGACTACATGAAGTCTATGGAGGAATAAATGCTACTTAAGTGGAATCAATCATTATAGATGAAATGGTCTTAAGTTTAAGAATTAGTTCATTGTATGTGTGTAATTTGATGAAACTAAAATGAATATGAGACATTTAGAACCTCTCTATAATGATATCTCTGCCTTTCAGGTGGACTCTACCATAAATTTCCTAGACTTGGGTGGCGCACTCTTCATTTTTAACTTGTTGGCAAGGAATTCATAAAAATATTAGTAATTACGTGTTTATTTTTTTAAAATTTGGTTATGATATTCTATTAAAAATCAACAGATATCCAAAATCATAAAAAAAACATGTCTTTGCCTTGATGTTTCTTAGAAGGAAAGAACATAGACCATTACAAGTATATATCCAACAAAATGTGCCTAAAATGAAAAGATATTTACATAACATGATAACAATGAAAATATTCCTAATTTTAGGAATGCCCTAGATATTCATTTTTATGTTATCACAATTGTTTTGTGATTTCGATGTCTTTCATTAATTAAGATATTATTTCATCATCTTTTGTAATTATCAAAGTAAATCATAGAGATTTCCTATGATTATAAGTTCTTGAGATATTTACTTCGATCATAGAGTCCACATTGGCTTTAAATGTTGTATACACGATCTCAAGTGCCTGAATTTCACCTCTATGTTGCATGATGATTTCCTTTAGCTCAAACTTGGTTTCTTTTTATTTACTATTTTGATGGTTGGAAAGGGAGATTAAGGTTGTCCTATGAAGTAAATAGTGAGGTATCCTCGTTGTGTCTATGGAAAAAAATACCAATAGTTCCCTTGGATTCCACTCATGATATAGATTCTTGCAGATTTCAGAACGAATATTTTGTTACTACAAAAGGAACATAGATGCAAGTGATTAAATACCTAGAGTACCTCAATTAGACAACTTTTATACCCAAACTATCATATTTCCCCTTGAGGTATACAAATCCAATTTAAACAAAAAAATTGAGCAAGTTGACTCTTATGTTATTAGACCTAAAATAAGAATGCATATTAGTATACCCAGAAATCTCAAAGAAAACAATACACGTGTCTCAATATTACACACTGAGACTAATGTCAAATACCGCAATGACTCTTGATACCACCACCTAAGAGAATCCAAATATAGTGCTAACTATTATGCAGGTTTCACTAACCATAGATAAAATAAGATACCATACAACAATGTTGACAAAGTAATATGAAGCAGACACAATCCCACCATCTCCAAAAGTTCCCATAAAACTAGACAAGTATTACCAACTTGAACACCACTAGGTGCCATGATAAGGCCATCTAACGAACTAGAGGAAAACCCAAACTAGAGGAAAACCCAAGCCCCAATTACACTCTGAAATTTACACAATTAATGTAGCCATTGAAATAACTTAACTCTGATTACTCATAACTTGATGAGTTTCAATCTATAACCAACTCTGCAGACTACACTTGCGCCTCTTTGAAACCACTATCCATTATATTGAGGATGGACTCCAACTCCAAAATGATCGATCCTTGATTATCTAATTCCAATAAAACAATGTGTGAGTTGATGTTGGTGCCAATAAATTTCTTAAGACAAGAGACATGGAATATTAGGTGAACACAAGAAGAAGGACGAAGTTCGAATTTATAAACAACAAACCCAATTTTATAAAGAACCTTGTATGATACATAACTCTTTGGAGCCAACTTATGATGCCCTTTGATTTTAGGGGAGGATTGCTTGTAAGGATGTAGACGAAGAAAAACCATATCACTGACTTGAAAAGTGCACTCAGAATGGTGTTGTTTTGCTTATTGTTTCATTATGTTTCTTGTCATGTGAAGATTCTCCTACAAAATGTGAAGAATCTGATCTCGGTTTTGGAGAAGAGTGTCAACTTCCTGAACTACTGAACTTCTAGGGGTGCATGGAAGGATAAATGGCGGTGCCTAACCATAGACTCCTTCATATGGTGTCGTTTTAGATGTAGTGTGGTAGGAGGTATTGTACCACCATTCAGCAAGAGGGAGTCACTTTTCCCACTCATGTTGTTGTTTAGAGTTGATTCAACGAAGATAACTTTCCAAACATTTGTTGATAACTGAACAGTCTGACCATCTGTTTATGGGTGATACCCTGAACTCATATTCAGTTTGGTGCCAGTGTGGATAAAGAGTTATGTCCAAAAAATGACTTGTGAAAGTTGCATCACGATTTGAGACAATGGAAGAAAGGATTCCATGAAGATGGAATATCTGGTCCATGAAAATTTGTGCGGCTGAGGAGGTGGTATATGGATGGTTGAGGGAACAATAATGACTATATTTGGAGAGCCAATCAACCACAACCAAGATCAATGTCTTCCCTCCATATTTAGGGATCCATTCAATGAAATACATCAAAATATCTGTCCAAATTCATGTAGGAATGGGAAAGGGATCGAACAATCCCAGAAGGAGCATCATTTCACCCATGTGGCACTGACAGATATGAAATTCATCCACCACGTGTTGAATTTTTTTTCATTCCCTTCCAAAAGAATTTACGTCGTGCCCACTCATACGTTTTGAGAAACCTAGAGTTCCTTATTGATGGAGAAGCATGGAGTTCATAGAAGACATCATGTTGAAGATCTATGCTCTAGGGAAGCACCAAAAAAATCTTGTATCTTAGAGAAGCACCATCCCAAGAGTAATGCAGTACAATAGAAGGGTTATTCGCCAACCGTTGGATGATTTTAGATAATGAAGAACCATTGACATAGCCTTGCTGAAAAATTGCAACCAATTTTTAGTAGCCATAGAAATAGCTGAAAGAGAAACCTGGTTATCAAATGTGATAGAAAGAGAATCCACCACAAGAATGTCCTTACCCTTTTTGTAAGTGATCTTATAGTCATGTTGCCCTTCTCGCGGCTCTTCGACCCAGGTTCACTCCCTTTTCTCTTGTGCGCAACAAAGGCCAAGATATCGGCCCAAAAGAGCAAAGCTTGATTGGAAACACTTACAACGCAAATGCACTCTCACCCAACATATATTTCTATGGGTAACTTCCAAAACTAGGTTTCCACAGTTGGGTGGGGGATTCTGCATCACTTGGTATTCTTCCAAGGTGCTCAACCGAAGCCTATGGATGGAATATTTATGGTTACTATGCCCAGTTATACTACGACACACTTCTTCCTTTGTAAATAATATAACAATAACCCCAGTGCAACATAGATACATTCAACTTATAATGGTGCCACTGATATATATATATAAACTCATTCAAAAGAAAATACATAAGCATTCATTCACAACAAAATATAGACATGTGACTTGGACACATTCAACATTCACACATATAACACATAATCTAACGTGGAAACCCATCCGGGAAAAACCACAAAGGTGCTCTTCATTTGGCATGAGAAATATATGGCACCTTTGGTTTGTGCACTAAGCTGGAGATTCTATTCTAGATCTTCCTTTCTTATCTATGCATACTTCTCTCTCCTCTCATTCTCTCTTATCTTTTTTCGTTGGACTTTTTCTAATTGACTCTACTATTGATCCACACACAACCTGGATTGACTAAGTCTCTTCTACACTTCTGCACACTCAGCTGCAGATTCTCAACTCAATGCCTTTAGAAAAACTAACAGACACACTTACAACAATAACCATAAGCTAACAATGACTCAAGAGGCTAAAGAGATAACAATGATTAGAGGCTAACCCACATACAACTTGGGTTCCTCCTTTTATAGACTCTTTACATGTCTCTCTCTCAGCCAACTTTCTACACTTAGTCAACGGGTTGTCTTTCCTATTCTAGCAACACATGTCAGTAGGAAATAACATATTAAATTACAAAGATACTTTCATACGTGTGAATTTTGTTGGCTCTTGCCATCCTCATACCCACGATATTTCACACTTGTCGCTTTCTAACTGTTGTGTCACTACACGCCTTCTAACATGGCAATACTTAATTGCATTCTTTCTCTTTCGCATCCTTTACTTCTATTGTGGATTCTCTTTTGTTGTGGCTTATTCTTCTGTAACGAATTCTTCTCTTCTTCAACAACTTATTTCCTTAACCCCTTCCTCTCTATATGCCTCTATCGCACATCAGTCTCCTTATTTTCATTCATCTTCTCTTCCTTACTTCTTTATGTCGATGTCCCTGTCGCAACTCCTTTCTCTTCTTTTGCCCTAAGTCTTCTCATACGTAAGCAGAATTCTAAGTGAATTATGCTTACCTTTCTCTAGGACCAACATGCCCCCAACACTCACCTATGGATCGTCCTGAGCCACACAAAGTGTATTCCTCCATTTTCTCACTTGTACTGACTTTGCTTTGAAAATATTGTAATATTTTCGTTACTCTCTCCCCTTCCTGTCATGGTTCTTCCTCCGTCTTCTTCAATTGCTCCACAAGGTTGAAACTGATATGTTCTGGTGTTACCTTTTCTGTTGAATTTGCCACTTCTCAAACCTTTTGATGTACACGTTGAATGATTCATGTAACTCTTTCAGCTTCAAACTACAACTCTTCAACCTTATCTACATGTTGTTGTTGCATGCACAACATTGTGACCTATTATTGCAATTTTTTCATCTCTGTTACCTTAGCCATTTTTTCTGCTAAAAGCAATTTTTTCATTCAGCTCTTCATCTGGTTCACATCTTCTTCAACTATGTGAAGCTCCTCTGCAATTTCATTTAACTCTGCATCCTCTATGAGTGCTTCCCAAGCCTGAGATACTTGGTCGATAGCTTTAACACACACTTCTTCTACCTCTTCAATCTTCTGCACAACTTCCATTGTTTACTTCCTTCGTTCCTCCAACATGTCAAGGGATGTGCTTGGTCTTACCTATGCCTCAATATTTGCGACTTTCTTTCAGAGGTCTTCTGCTATTTCACCAAGTCAAGCGACCTTGGCTTCTGGCACCATTTCCTCTGTTATTCCTTCATGTGCAAAGTTTGTACAAGAAAGGGCTATTGTCTTGTCGAGCCTATGATGATTTTCTTGCCATGTCTTTGTCTTCTTCTCGACCTCTTGTACTACTAGTTTAATATTTTTAACACTTTTGTTCGCAGCCTTCTCTTGCTTAACTAGCGTGGCTTCTTGTACTTTTATCTCTGCAACTGCAGCACTCTGCATTGCATACACTTTATCCATTTCCATTAACGATAATTTTATCATTATCTAGCCTATGCTCTTGATGAAATCAATAAACTCTGGAGTTCTTAGATTGAAAACTCCTCTTGACACTTGCCTTCTTATTGGCAGATATGGAACTACTATTCCAATTAATTCATGGGGTCTTCACTTAGTGAAACCATGTCATAGAGTCTTTGTTCATGGGATATTAAATAATACCCCTAATTTCACTAGATATTGATAAGTTCTTACAAAAATCCTTTTGTTGATCCCCCCTCCTGATATATATTTCCAATTAGAGAACTCATATTTTTACAAGATATTCCTTTTTTTAATAGAAACCCCTTTTTATACCCCCCATACCCTATTCCTCACCCCCAATACCTACAATATATTGACTTTATTTTTCACAATTAAAAACCCCCCTTTATGAATGAACGTGATAAGTTTTTTCTCAATAAGGTGAATCCCCCATGAGTTAGTTGCACTTCTGAAGTCTCTGGTGGATCCCACGACACAGTGCTTGGGGATGGTTAGTCTACAAAAACTTTAACAACTTCGATAGCTTTACACAAAACTTTGAGTAAATCGGTAACCGTACCTATAATATTTGATTGTCACTCCTCTATGGTTTTGAATCTTATCTGCGCAGCTTCAACTATCGCCTCAGTCATAAGTTGTAGGTCATCGTTGTCCAAGCTGATGGTATTTGCACTTCTATCAACTTTTCTCTTTTTCTTCCTCCTGGACTCTACTTGTTCTGTCTCAGAGTCTTTAATTTCTCTTATATCTCCGGTTCTGTTGGAGTTGAACTGGAACGACTTTGTATTGAGTATAAATCCTCCTACGAATTTTGTTATTCATTTTCGTCATTAGGCGGTGGTGGATACTCTTGTCACAATTATTCTTCCTCGTGTACTAGTTAATATTCTCGCACTGAGACACACCATTCTTTCAGCCATTCATCAACAATGGATTTAACATCTTTCTTTGAAGTTATGAATTCTGTCGCCAACCATTGGTGATGTGGGTCATGGTGTGGCTACATGTTGACATGGTGCACACTAATCTCGAATCTAATAACTTGACAAAACGGTTGAACAATGTCATCATCCATCCTGTACGGGTTCCTTATCTGGTGCCTTATAGCCTCCCCATGCATAAATAATTCAATGTTATTTTCTATCTGTTTTTCCTTTCTAGCCTTGTCGAGTCAAAGTTTGTGGTATCACGCTTCTCTGCAATGCACCAACAGATCTACCCCTTGGTAGCTCAGTGGCTCAGACCATGCAATGAATGAAATTACGGTTAACAACCCGGAGTAGTGAAAAGGTTTACCCTCCTCCTGCAATTCAATGGAATCTTACAACAATTCATTCAGCAAGAACTGTGACCAGTTGATATGAAATTCCTCCATGTAGATTTCAGCTAGCGTGATCGCACTTGTAGTGCGTTGGGTTCAGTGCATCTTGCACAGTAACTTTGAGGGAAATACCTTCGCAGCAAAGTGAACTGTATAATCATTGAAGCAGGATATCATAAATCATATGTTATGTCTCTTTACGTCGTACTTCTCCTTCATTCGTGCAGTTATCAGTGCTTCTTGATCCTTCCTTAGAAGTGGCGTTGGGCCCATTCCTGCGAATGATAGGTTTGTGATGATTACGATAAGTTCAACACCTACAGATATAGGCTTTCCAACCCATAGGAAACCACCATGAAATAATACCAACAATTTCTTAACACAGGTGTTTATCAGTATGTTGCAACCAAAATGTGACATATATAGTGGCGATGGTATTCCAGACTGATCCAGTCCTCTAGCCCACTCCATTGGGATAAATCGCTTTGGTGCATCTCGTGTATACTGCACAGTCAAAATATAGTTCGCGTGGTCTAGGTATTTCTACTTCTTTATGTTGTGGTCAGCAAAGGATAACTTCCGCAGGTTCGACAAGATATCCTTCGACACCTTCATTCCTTTTGGAACCAATGGTGCTATCAATGAGGCCCCTATTCACTTTGGGATTTTTCCTTCAGTGCATCAATACGTCTGGGTGGAACGTAAGGTGGTAGCAATTTTTTGTCTCATAATCTTCATCGTCATGTGGGGGCAGTGTTGGGGTTGTAGGTTATTTTTCCTTCCTCTTCCAGTTACCAATGTGCTTTCCCCATGTGGTTCTAGACGGACCTGGTCTACCTACATGTGATTTTCCGGACGTCCTAACTGGGTTTGGCTCCACAACTGGAGCGGTTTGCTCAACAACTAGTGCAGTATGTGCAACACCTGGTGCAGTCTGTGCAACAACTCGAGTATTATGTTTGGAAACTGATGGAACCTTCTCCTTGAGTGGAATATAACCAGCAGTATCCTCCATGACTATCATAGGAGATCTTGGATCAAACTCAGATTCAACAACTGTACTTGTTTTGGAGATGGAATTGACCATGCTATGAAAAACTTGCTTCGTCTCTCAAGGTTGCAGAGAAAAAAAAGTCTTCTCTCTTGGAATAGAATGAAATGAACTTGGGTGTGAAGGATGATAGCATGCAACAATTTTCCACAGCCTCTCTTCGCACGTGTAGGAAATCAATAGAAATGAATCTGTCCTTTCAGGAACATGGGCGTACCGTTTGACTCATTAACGAAACTTTTATGTATGCCTCCAATTAGATTTCACTTCGAATGGTATTTATTTCTGTGAATCCGGACGTGACCAAGAAGCATGCCACCATATTTTCTAGGATTTTTCAAATTAGTGACCTCCAGCCTGTAATATCCAGGATTCTGGTATCTCATGTGAACTCATTGCACTCCATGCGACTTAAATTTTATCTTTTCTAGAGAACCTTTCTTACAACAGTGGCGCAGTCCTTGCGACCAATTTTCTACCTTCTACGGGGTTCCTTTCTTGTGACAGATCAAGTGTCTTCACTCAGAATTTTGACATTCGCCAGATGCCAAGTCTGCAAAAATTCACTTCTTGCTGCATCAATCTAGAAGTGTGCAACCATAAATTTTGGCTCATCTTTCTTTCTTTTCTCTCTTTTATTTTTGTTTTCTTTTTTCTTCTTGTTTCTCTTTTTTTATTTATTTTATTTTATGAGACCAAGTCACAACTAATGTAATTTGATTTCATTCGACTCCCATTGACCGATTCTCTAACTTTTGTCCAATCTAATTTTCCTATTTTCATTACTCCTTCATCAGTGATCTCTTTGACAATATACAGTCCTAACCAATGGGTTTTTAACTTTCCCAGGTGCTTGAATAATTTGATATCATAGGTAAGAACAAGAGCTTCGACTTGAAACTGCTTGATCTTAATGTGTCAATCATGCCATACCTTCTTTCTTTTCTTTTCAACGTTTTGATGAATCCCTGTGATAAAACGTTCTTCTTCCAACTATATTAGTTGCAGTAACCTATCTTTGACATCATCAACATCCGTCATTTCGATGATCACAACAATTCTTAGAATAAGTATAATGTACTCCATAGGAATGGAAACTTCTTTCCCATACACCAACTGCAATGTAGTCTAGCCTCTCACCTTCTTACACGTCGTGCGATATGCCCAAAATATGGCGGAAATATTTTTGTCCCAGTCATCTCTTCGGGCATTACAAACCTTTGTCAATGCGTTTCCAGAATTTTGTTGAGTGCTTCGACAACTCCATTTGCTTGAGGATGATATGGTGTTGTCCTTCTATGCAGGATCTGAAATTCCTCTGTGAGTTCTTTAATCAACTAATTAACAAAATGTGTAGCTTGATCACTGATTAAGATCTTTGGGCACCCGAATCTTGTCACAACATTTTCAAATAGAAACTTTGCAACATTACAATTTTTTATTGGTGCTACTTCAACCCATATGGTTGGGTAATCAGTCATAGTGATAATATATTGTGCTCTAGTGTGCTTCCCTGTCAGAATGATAGGTGCTACAAAATCAATGGACCATTTATCAAATGCCTGCAATGTTATCTGTGGTACCAATGGAATTTCATCTCTTCAAGAAGGATTTCCATTCCTTTGGCAGACATCACAACTGCGACAATAATCTTGGGTGTCCACACGCATTGTGGGCCACCATAACCGTGCTTGCAAAATCTTGTGCGCCGTATTTTTTCGTGCATAGTGGCCTCTTGCGACACCAGCATGTGCTTCATTTATTATCATCGAGTTCTCGTGCTCCAAAACACGACGCCGAAGAACATCATCAGGATCCATCTTATACAAGTGTCCAATGATTAATTGGAAATCTGCAGCACAAACAACTAAGTGCTTGTTCTGTGCAGTGGTGACTTCAGTTGGCGCATAACCTGTACTTAAAAATTTGTATAATTTCTTGGTACTGATCATCAAACATGGTTATCGGAAACAATTGCACATCAGGAATATTATCTTCCAGATTAGTAGGTTCTTCTCCACTTTCGATCCTAGAAAGATGGTCTGGCCCCAAATTCAATCAACCAGGTTTAACAATTATCTCAAAATCAAATTCTTCGAAGAGGAGAAGCCATCGAAAGATATTCCCCCCAACACTAACTTATTGACCAGGGGTTTTAATGTAGAATGGTCAGTGTACACCTTGAAATGTCCTCCCAGTAAATAGTGTTTGAATTTCTACAACGCATATACCACCGTTATCCCCTCTCTTTTCGTCGTGGCATAATTCTTCTTTGTAGTTGATAATTTTATGCTATCAAACAAAATAGGATTATCAATCTATCCTTCACCAAGTTGCATCGGTATCACGTTGAACGCAACAAATGATGTGTTGACATGAATGTTGAACTCTTTTTTGCAGTCTGGAAACAAAAGTATTGGCGTAGTAACCATCTTGTTCTTAAGCTTGTCTATACTTTCTTAGAACACTGTTGTCCATTGAAACTTAGTATCTTTTTTCAACAATTTTTCCATTGGAGCAATCACCTCCAATTCTGAATGTCAACGCATTACCTGCTGTCTGATCAATTCTTCAAAAGCCAACTGCTATGATGTCAACATTTTTTTGGTTTGCCAACTTTATGAATTTAAGACACGTTCAAACAAGCATCACGAATCGATCTGATATGGTTGATAAGTCCTTAAGCCACCGACGGCCCCTAGCCACGCACTCTCAGTATTGACATTAAGACGGATTAGTAACATGGAAACCAATGCAAAGTCAAATTAAAAGCCAACGTTACCAAATGGGACGTTAAATTTGAACACGAGGGTTTTTATTTCAAACAAACGTGCGAGATATTCGGACTTCCACTAAATCGACAAGGATATAACTATTAATTTTTTTAAATATCCCAATATGATGACTAATTTCTTTTAAATATGCCATTTTTATAAAAAAAAATTAAATATGCCATTTTATATCTCGAATCCAATTGGTTTATCTTTAATTTTTTACATTTCAAAAAAATTATTTATAATTATAAATATAGATATATATTTTTAATTATTTTTATTTTTTACATTTTAAAAAAATTATTTAAAATTATAAATATAATGTATTTTTTAATTTTTTAATTTTTAATAAGTTATAAATTAATATAAAAAAAATTTATCATGTAACCTGACCAATGTTAATTGTAACAAAGATGTTACGTGTTATGTGACCTAATTAATATGACAAACCTCACAACAACTCCATCTTATCTTATTGAGTTATAAACATCATATTAGATACTATTCTAAAATACAATTAATCTTTCTTAAACTTTCCATCTTCATACATATTAACGTAATTATTACTTAATTAATATAAAATATAGCCTTAATTAATGCGATAAACCTCATAACATCTCCATTTTATCAGTTATGATGATGATGATGATGATGATGATGATGGTTAACGTCCCCTAAGACCAAACTTTGGTCTATCGGACCTAAAGAAAAGAATTAATTAGTTTGCTTTAAAGTTATATTTCTATGCTCAAAGAGCTTGGAAAGAAGCGTCCCGAGCTGACTATAATTTTGAGAGGCTAAAAGGCTAGGAAAGTCGGAATTGCCACAAAGATTATGAAACTGGGATCTAATGTGGGTGTACGCAGGGCACTCTAAGAGGAAGTGATTTTCATCTTCAATGTTCTTACTCTCACAAAGGTGGCAGATCCTTTCTACCCAAGGTGTTTTAGGGACTGTCCAACGACCAGTTTCACTATGAAGCTCATGCGAGTTCGTTCTTATCTTAGCTATGTTCATTTTTTTCTTAGTGCTGATCAAAACAGAGAGATACTTCTGATCTTCTAGAGTAGGTTTGATGACCTCCTTATAGTATCTTAATTTTCTTTTAGCCTCGAGATCTTTCTCACCACAATTTTTCTTTAAACTTAGAAGAAATAATATTTTTAATGTTATTAATATTCTGCAAAGCAACATTTTCATTGATCTCCCAATGATTTAACCAAGACCTGGTATCTTTATACCACCCACGCTTGAGCCTTAAGCGGTTTTGGCTGGAGTTTAAAGCTATCTTAGGGAGTCTATGGTCTCCCATGTTATTGATTTTTTTCTTGTATAACAGGAATCTAGTCATAGCTAGGCTCTTGATGGGGGAAAGACCCACCTCTATAAGGAGAATAGGATAGGGTGTATTGTTTTTTATTTTGAGGTTATAAGTTATAAAACGCTTCTGGATTTGCTCGATCTTTCTCCAGGATTCTCTAGAGATGTTGCAACCCCAGACCTCACACCCATCCAAG
>LPNX010004450.1:140493-152155 GCA_001517045.1 Pseudotsuga menziesii | reverse complement strand
TAAGCTCTTCTAACCTATTCCAAAGGTTATTTCTAGGTACCGTATCGAAAGCCTTTCTAAAGTCCACAAAGCAGCAAAAGAGATTGGATTTATCATTGTGACACTCTTCCATAATGATCCTAAGCGTAATAAGGTGGTCCGTTGTTGAGTGATTCCTTCTAAAACCCGCTTGGCCTTTAGCCCGCTTACCTTCACTTTCAAGCCAAATGCTGATTTTCTTTTCCAAAATAATACCATATAACTTAGCTAAGAGGGGGCTTATCATAATAGTTCGATAATTTGAGGGGTTATTTGTATCCCCACTTTTGAAAATAGGGATAATGAGGCTTTGAGTCCAAGGTTTAGGGAACCGTTGCTTGACTGCTTGATTAAAAAGCTTATGGATGTGAGGGATGAGGACAGGACCTCCAATTTTTAAGATTTCTACCTGGTAACCTTCAATGTCCTTAGCTTTTCCATTAGCCAGACGCTTAACCCAAAATCTATGTCTTTTAAAGAGAAAACTTATTCCATTGTGAGGAGGGTTTCAAAGTGGTCGATGACATTCGAGGAGTCATAAAGCTTATTAAGATAGGAATTCCAGTCGTGCAGAGAAATTTTATTATTATCTTTAGTTTTTCTAGTTAGAATCTGCCTCCAGAATTTCTTAGGGGCCGTCTTAGAGAGGTGTAAGAGATTGTCTTGCCTTTTGTCAATATATTGCCTTTTTTTCTTTTTAGTAAGGGTTTTGTAATTTTTTATCTTGTTAATTTTAAGAGATTCATCAAGAGCTTCCTTAATCTCTCTCCTCGCATTTTTACAATCAGTATCATACCAAGGGTTGGCTTTTCTATTCCTTTTATTACTCGAGACTTCATTTGAGAACTTATTAATGGAATAAGAGAGGGTTGTGGTAAAATTATAATAAAGGTCTTCAATGTTGTCTGTACTTGATAAAGGAAGCAAATTATTTTTTAAATCATTTATAAAAAGATCTTGTTTATTCCTATCAAAGATCGAGTTCTTATGGTTATAAGGATTATCCTCTATGGGATCTCTATGGATGACATAGTTGAGAGTTACCATTAAAGGTTTATGATCCGAATCAGGCTCATGGTCGTTTAGAATGTCCAAATTTATTATAGCGTGGTATAAAGAAATATCAGAAATAACATAATCTACTACGCTGCTACCAAGCCCATGGATACAGGTCATCTGGCTAGAGCTAGGCCACTTCATTAGACCGTTGCAAATTATGAGATATTGAAAGCTACAGAGCTTGATTAACTCAAACCCAAACAAATTTTCCCCTAAATCTACAGAGCTTCTCTTGTACCTGCTAGCTAAAGTAAGGTCTTCATCTAACCAGAGAGGATTAGGGTTGGAATAATTGCTTAGGAGAATAGCTTGGTTGTTAGAAGTTCTAGAATTAAAATCGCCCATTAAAAGGATATTACCGTCATTCCTAAGTCTAGAAATATCATTCTCTAGTCCATTGTAAGGACAATTTTTATCCAAATTGCTCTTCTTATAGAAGTTAGAGAACTTAATAGGGGCAAAATAGCATATAGCTATGTAGGTTTTTCTATTGTTGATGTCAGTGATTTCTATCCACATATACTGGTTGTAAGGGTCTTTTTTATAAAGCCTAGAATGGGGGGAGATGTTCTTCTTAATGTAACACGCTATACCCCCAATGCCTCTGCGAGAGGATCGCTTGTTCCAGATTGACCAAAGCAAAAAACCATCTATGTTAGGGACCCTAGACTCAGCATGCTCCCAAGTTTCAACTAACAAAATAATATCAACTTCATTAGAGATCCAACTTAGCTTGGGGCCTTTGTTCCATGGAAAGCCCTGACAGTTCCAAGAAAAAATCCGGAGCATGTTGAATTGCTATTTATTATTATCTTTTTGGTTTCTATCTTAAATAACAGCTTTCCTATTTCTGATTATTGCCCATTTTCCTTCCTTCCTGGCTTCTTTTACCTTTTGAACCTCCTTTCTTAATTCTGCTTGATCTTCTGGAATGAGATCTTCATTTATGAATATTCCAGTCCCTTTTAGACTTGAGGTTTTACTAAGTATATTATGTTTAAGGTCAATAGAGCTTACCTTTACCCGGATTAACCTTCCTTTATTCTCAGTTAATTTCCCCAACCTTTTCGCTTCTATGAGACATGTTGTTTCAATTTGTAATCTATTGTGTAATTCTGTCTGGGCTATGGCTAAAGTATCCTCATTTTCCTCCTCTTTCAAGCCAAAAATTATAAGGTTCAAGGCCCTTTTGCTATGCTCATGGTCTAATTCTATCAATTTTTTCATTTCTTCTTTAATGGGTTTGATATCTAAGTTATCTGCCACATTATTTATGGTGAGGTTGTTATTAACTTTCGCTTCTAGCTCCTTAATCATGTCCTTCATTTTAAGACTTTCTAAAGTATCGACGTCTCCTTGTTGGGATGTTTGGCTCTGGTTTTCTATAGCATGTAATCTAACCTCAAGTGTCTCCATTTTATTTTCCAGTATTGTTATTTTATTTTCTATTTGTTTTTGAATCTTGTTTTCAAGAGATGTAAATTTATTTTCCAGCATGGCTTCTAATTCTGTTTGTAGTCTAATTTCTCTTTCTTCTCTATGTTTCTCTAAAGACTCTAAATACTCATAAATGCTATTTAAATTAATTGAGCTAGGTCTACCTTTGACGGTCTTTGGTAGGTGCGGTAATTTATTCATATTTATGAGCAAATGAGCAATAAATATGTATTAGAAAAGAAGAGATAAGGAATGTGTGCACCTGAGAATTGAATGGGAATCGAACAGCTACCACAAAGCAGAATGCAGAGGGTAAACCCTTCAGAACATGCAAGATCGCCTTCAGATCAGATCATGCAGGTTTCCTTCAGAGACTTGGATTGCCTTCAGAAAAAATGCAAGATCGCCTTCAGAAAAACCCTTCAGTTCAGATCGCATTCATCTTCTCCTCTTCAGAGATCGCTAAACCCTTCAGTTCAGATGCATGCAAAAAAGAGAACCGCAAGATCGCCTTCAGATAAACCCTTCAGTTCAGATGCATGCAGAAAAGACTACAGCCACTTCGAAGAAAAAGAGTAGTTGAATTGATTCAATAACTCATAAAAGCACATCACATGATCATAAAAGAGGAGAACCGCAAGTCAGAGATCGCCTTCAGATAAACCCTTCAGTTCAGATGCATGCAGAAAAGACTCCGCTACCAAAGCAGATCGAGATCGTAAACCAGAACCGCAAAATCGCCTTCAGATATCGCCTTCAGATAAACCCTTCAGTTCAGATGCATGCAGAAAAGTTTAAAAGTTTGAATAAAAGACTCGGCTACCAAAGAAGATCACAGATCGTAAACCAGAGAACCGCAAGATCGCCTTCAGATTTAGATGCAGACGCTCTCGTAAAATATTAGATCGCAGATCGTAAACTCATAAAAGTAGATCGCCTTCAGAAGCCCTTCAGTTCAGATGCATGCAGAAAAGTTTAAAAGTTTGAAGACCGCAAGATCGCCATCAGAGTTTTGGATGCAGACGCTCTCGTAAAATATTAGATCGCAGATCGTAAACTCATAAAAGCAGATCGCCTTCAGAAACCCTTCAGTTCAGATGCATGCAGAAAAGTTTAAAAGTTTGAAGACCGCAAGATCGCCTTCAGATAAACCCTTCAGTTCTTTTTAGATGCAGACGCTCTCATAAAATATTAGATCGCAGATCGTAAACTCATAAAAGCAGATCGCCTTCAGAAGCCCTTCAGTTTAGATGCATGCAAAAAAGTTTAAAAGTTTGAAGACCGCAAGATCGCCTTCAGAGTTTTGGATGTAGATGCTCTCGTAAAATATTAGATAGCAGATCGTAAACTCATAAAAGCAGATCGCCTTGAAAAACCCTTCAGTTCAGATGCATGCATAAAAGTTAAAAGTTTGAAGACCGCAAGATCGCCTTAAATACCATACTACTTACTACTCTAAATACAATTAATCTTTCTTAAATTTTCCATCTTTATACATATTAACGTAATAATTACTTGTTAATACAATCTTTCCTGCACCTTTCTTACTCGATCGGCAAAGAATCGTTCCCCATAAAATCTTCTCTAAATAATTATGTCAAAGGCTGCGAAATCGAATTAAGTGAAGAGGATGCTAATAATGCCTCCTAGGGAAAGCATTCTATGATTCCAATAAAAGAAGGGAGGGATATAAGCACCGTTTAAATTTGAACCTTTTTCATCCCTTCCGAAGGGTTCTAGCCCCTTTTAGAAGTGTAAAGTTAAAATTGTCCTTTAAAAAAAATTTAAAATATAAATTTTATTCTTCTAATTAAAAACGATATAATTTATATTAACATTTCAAAAGAAGGGTAACATTTGAAATTGTCCATCTAGATAAAATTTTCAATATGTTGAAATTCTTATGTTATAAAGTTCGACTTGTCATTCAAAATATTGGAAATATCATAAATTATAATCACTCACTCACTCACTGCTTAGCTGTGTAAGATGACGAGTGATTACTAATGACTACGAGGCGCTGGCCACCAGGAGGTGACTGTGACTCCCAAGTCAATTGGGGTTGCAATCTAAGGTGTGAAATGCATCAACGACTATGACTGTAATAATAGAGAACAACTACTAGTCTAATACTAGGCCCAAAATGAGTCAAAAACTTTGTTTCTACTACGTATTTGAACCTGGCTACCAATGTCCACTTGTTTTTCGTCAAAGAGTCCTCTACACTTCATTTCTTGCATGAATATCAAGAACTCATGACAACCATGTAAACAAAACTCAAAGCCATGCAACTACAAATAATGGAATGCGACTAGGATAACAAACTGTGCACAAGTCGATTTATGCATTGATATAGATAGAGATGTCACTAGGTACACGATATGGAGCAACAATGAGTTAGAAAAAACATTTGGACCAAAACAACACAATGGTTATTAATTAAAAATAATCATAAAATAGCTCAAGAATAGTCTTCAATTTGATGGGTGGCATGAGCATGACGTACAATTTTCCTCCATCCTTCCAAACATTGTGGTTTCTCACAACATTTGTCCATGGCGCTCACCACCAAAATACATATAAAAATTACTTGGCTTTACCTCCTTTTCTCTTCAAATCCTCATCTCATAGTCATGATTAAGGATTATTATGCATGCACATCCTCACCTTATAATATCAATTGGGTCAAGGTGCAGAGACAACCATAAAATATCAAATGTGTCAAGACACAGAGAGTAAGATACAACTATATAAGTAAGTCTTATATTAAATTTACAATATCGAAATTACTTGTCTTTACCTCCTTTTCTCTTCAAATCCTCATCGCATAGTCATGATTAAGGATTATTATTCATACACATTCTCACCTTATAATATCAATTGGGTCAAGGTGTAGAGACAACCATAAAATATCAAATGTGTCAAGACGCGGAGAGCAAGATACAACTATAAGTAAGTCTTATATTAAATTTACAATATACGTTATATAAAAATTACTTGTCTTTACCTCCTTTTCTCTTCAAATCCTCATCTCATAGTCACGATTAAGGATTATTATGCATGCACATCCTCACCTTATAATATCAATTAGGTTAAGGTGTAGAGACAACCATAAAATATCAAACGTGTAAAGACGCGGAGAGCAAGATACAACTACAAGTAAGTATTATATTAAATTTACAATATAAGTCTTTAATTGACACTATAAATTGAGATTTGACACAAGATTTGACACGTTCGATTGTTGTGATCTTCTTATCAATCCTTACCAATGTGATTACAAGGCACGAAAAATGAATACTCTAGTCGATTGTGACTAGAAGAGTATTCCCGGGTATAGCTTTATCTCTTTTTCGGGTCTAGGAGACTAAATTTACGAAAAAGGAACTTGTTTGAGCTTACTTTTATTTTTTCTGCTCTGGTTTAAACCATGAAAAAGATTATGAGTGTTCTTTATGACGTTGTCATGCTTGTTAAAATTTAGGACAAAAGCATTGAGTTTATCTTTGGTTGCCCCACACTCACAAATGAATGGTAAGGACCGAGTGGTCTTTCTTTCCTTTGAGCTTGTTAAAACTAAGTGTTATGATTATTTTTTTAAGGAGCGTCGGTATGGTGATAGTTTACCTCTTTTTTGGACCTTGCTGACTAACTACAAAAAATGAATAAGGCTTAGTTTTACTATGCTAAGAGAATTCTCCTCTGGATTATTTTATACTTTTTTGGACTGAGGAGAATAACTTTACAAAAAAACACCCCCCTAGAGTCTTCTTTGGGGTTTTTAAACTCTCAAATTGTGAAAAATCCATTGAGTATACACTAATTCAAGATCCTTAAATCCACAGATCAGTGATTTATCAAGCATTATATCTCTTCTTCAATCTTGCCAACAATGAAGAAGGTCTCGAGTTTTGTTTTATGGACTTGTTAAATTTTTATAAGAAAGAATGAAATTAAATTTCATTCAAATGCCTTTTTATCATGACATCAAGTCTATTCTCCTTGAACAAAGCACCCATTTTGAGTCTCTCAACAATTGCGTTCTAGTTTTTTTCCTTAGCATTAATCCTTTTCTCAAAGTTTTTACTTCTTCAGTTGGTTACTTTTCCAATTATATGGAGAATATGTCAATGTCTCCTAGATTTCAGATTTGTATCGTCGATCCTTTTGTGCCCAAAACTATCTAAGTAACGTTTGTGTCATGGTCACTGTTTAAGGATAAAACCTATGTCGACCATTCTGCAGTTTCCTTGACCTTTTGTGTCGACCACTCCTTTATATCAGTTCATTACATTCAAGTATTCGACGATCCTTGTTGCAAAATTTTGTACCATTTCCAGATCCAATTAGTCTTTGACTTACCTCATGTTGGATGATGGAGTATTCTTAATTTTCTTCCTTCCAACATATCTCTTCCTATCGATTGCAAGACATATTTTAATGGGAATGAAATTTAGAATTTATGACAATACCTTGGGGATTTTAGTCAACGGTGGCAATTTCCCTCAATATTGGGTAGCAGGAATACCTTAATGTTCCATACTCGATGGATTCTTCAGGTGTTCTACTTCAAGACCATGTATTCATATTTGTTAGAATGTACTAGGTACTTTGGGGACCATTTTCATAACTAGTCATTTCCCTCTCATTTGTTAATGTTTTTCATCAATGACTAGGAATCAAATGGTTTCCTCCATGCTTGACTTCAACTCGTCTATTCACATGGTTTGGATTCATACCTTTGGGTGGTTTAGATTGAATACAAATCAATACAATAGATTGACACAGGAACATGTGGAAACCAAAGAACAAATTCAAAGTGAAATGTATCATTAATTTATAACTGAAATGTCAATGTACATGTCTCCAAAAGTACATATATATCCGAAAGTAACCAGAAGTACATGTGTCTCCACAACTATCTAAGACTATCCAAGCCACATGTACATGTATCCAAAACTATCCATGTCACATGTACATGTAAGTGAAATGCCAATGTACATGTCTCCAAAAGTACATGTATCCAAAACTATCCAAGCCACATGTACATGTATCAAAATGTACATATCCCATAAGACACTTCAAAACTCAAGCTTCCTCTTGTTCTTTCTCGAGGTTGATCCTGTAGGCACAAATCTAGGACCAGTGTGCATCTCTGGATCTTGCAAATTAAATATCAATTGTTCAATTCAACTAACTGTGTACTAATACATTAGCTCAATAAAATACCATATCTAAATTAACTCAGCAATTATAAAAATGTTAATGGACATTGCATGAAACAATTGGTCATTAATGGACATCTCACCTCAGCGAGAGACTATGACAAAGGATATTTTGTTCCTTGTGTAGCAGATGGAGCTGTTGGTTGAACATCAAGGATGGTCGCATCCATGGTCGAACTAGAGGGGGCAGGAACTGGTGGTAGTGTTGGTGTCTACAATCACCAAATGTTGAAATAGTTAGACATGTGCATGAATAAACAATAGACAACAATAACACACTATGTCTAAATCATGTTCAAATAGTTGTACCTCGGTGTGGCTTGTTATTATTGTAGATACCACATTAACTACTGCATCAATAACTCCTGTTGCTGGTGGCTACAATCACCAAATGTTGAAATAGTTAGACATGCATGAATAAACATACACCAACAATAATAAAGTATGTAACGATCATGTTGAAATAGTTGTACCTCTATGTGACTTGTTGTCATTGTAGATGTAGCACAAACTACTGCATCAACCATCCCTACAAGGTTTTCAATAGTAAACTCTGGCTCCTGATGCAGTAAACATGCAAATCAAACATTAACAAAACATTTTATGCACTGGATTTCAAGTTAACCAAGAAATATCATCGAAGGATATACATTACGATGGTATCAGTAGCTCCATGGTCGTGGACAACTCGACTCTTGCCAGGAGTAGGCCGCCTCACATACACATGACCCTTGTTCACATATGGCCTATGAGAAGATACAACTCGAGGAAATGGTCCAAGTGTTTCGGTTGGTGCCTATAGTCAACAAGAGTTCATGTAGTTAAACATGCATGATTCAATGAACATACATGTATTAAAAAAATTACATTTTGTAAATGTTTAAAATGCTTACCTCCATCACTGCTTTCCCCCGTGAAGGATCTGGCATCTACCAGTTTAATAATTGTAAATATTAGACCGTAGATAGCATTAGTGAACTAACATGTACAATGTGTGGAAATTAACAAATTAACAAGTATTAAAAAACTGACATTTTTAAAATGTTTACCTCGGTGTGAGATACAACAATGGGTGTGTTGCAGCTGCAACGATTCCCCCCAAATTTCTTAAATTTTGGGCCCCTCCTCATGATTTAGCATTGTTTTTAATCGTTGGATTCTTTGATTTTTTTGGTCATGTTTAATTTTGGATGATTCTAAAGATTAACTCTCGCCCTGGTTTTCAAATTTGATTATGATGGAAATTGTTGCGGGTCGCAGTTGTATTTGCTTGTCGATCGGATCAAGTTTCTTTGTTTTGGGTCGCCGTTTCAGAGGTGAAGCCAGCTTTTGTCCGTTGTTGAATTTTGAGAACTGTCCAAAACACTTAAATCATTTTTATACATCGGGCATCGAAAATATGTTTGATCGGAGGCCATTACCTTTGCGCTTCCTCCGTTGTGGCTCTCAAAGCAACTCAGCGCCCGAAGTCCAAAACACACCGCCAGCCGCTGCATCAGTCTTTTAGTCGCTTGCCCGTAACTTTTCTTCTTCCGCCGTTGTGGCTAGGAAATCCATTTAGCGTCCGATGTAAAATGTCTTCCGACTTCTGATTGAGAGTCTTCCCGCCCTCAGGTCTCGTGTCCCTAACCTTTTCGCTTCCGCCGTTGCGGCTCCTAAATCAATTTGCCAACCGAAGTGAAAAGCGCTCCACTGCCGATGCAGGTCACTTGTTCTTTTTCTTTTTCCTTTCCCGTCGTTGCAGCTGTGTGAACCAATTGGCTTCCGAAATTATTATCGTTCCGGCTTCTGATTTAAAGTTTTCCCATCGGTGGATTGGTCTACCCTTCCGACGTTAGTATTTTGAGCCGCCGAAGAGTTTCCTGTTGACCGTCATTGGTTAGGTTTGTCGAACCTGTAGGTGGATGAAGTAGTATAAGTGATGCACCTGGCAATTTCTTGTGGATTAGCTGCTTTAATTGATTTAATTTGACGTTTCATTTTAGCATGCAATCCCGGTGAATGATGCACGATTGATCAATTGCAAAAAAATCCAAAAAGACTGCTCATATTTCCGCGGCGCGAAGATACAGATGGGAGACAAGAACTCAAGGGGAGAAATGAATAGCGACAGGGACACAGATCAGAAAGGTCCAGCAGTTACCCAACTAATCATGAGCATACGAAGAAAAGATGGAGAGAGGGATACGAAACGTTCGAGAAACTGAAAGGTCTTACATTTGGAGGGCAGCCCAAGTGGTCTGCAGTTATAGTTTAAATATTTGAAAGTAGAACTTGGACAGGGACTTTTTCCCCTGGAAAAAAATTGTAAACCATTTGCTTGTAAGAGGAACTATTTCGTTTTACAATTAGAAACTGCAACTTTTGCTTGTTGGAGAAAGCGTAATGTGGAATGTATCTATGTGATTAAATGAACAATGTTGAAGGGGAACTATTTCGTTTTCAGCTGTGTTTCATTAACTGTGAGAGTGTTTTAACTTCCTGAACCTATGTTCTTGTTTGAATGCTTTTTCAGTATATATTGTGATGTTTTCCACTGTGAGTAATGAAGGTTGTTCATAAACAATTGGCTATGGGTCAGTGCAAGAAGATGAGGGACCTTTTAGATGCAATCTTAGTTTTCAAAAACATGATCAGGTTACCAAAAAATACGTGTTTTTGCTACATAGCACTTACTATGGTTCAACCCGAGCCTGACATGTCATGGGACATGTAGGATAGGAAACCATATCGCATATGCGTTATATAACTACAAAATGTGTACGCGATCAGTAGTTCTAAAACGTGTACACGATTTCAAAAGCTAAAATTAATTTATATAGACAGGCCCGAAATCATTTCTAAAACATTATGAAAACAATGAAAACTACAGCGTGCAGGAAAATAACGCCAATGATGTTGGTTTCAGATTAGAGACGATTAGAGATTTATGTGTAAGATTTTAGGAAAAAAAAGTGAGATTAGCACATGGCAATTTCATCTCATCTATGGTTTAAACAAAAGCCAAAATACTTCAACATTATTATAAATTATAAATCAGACATGTGAGGTTCTGGCATGAGATCTCTTGTTGCGCAAATGGGAAGACACACTGTTAAATTGTTTTGCGACGAGTCCGATCGGAAGAATAAAAATCCACACATATAATATCCACTAAGTTTTTTATACAGAACACCATTAAATCCAGCCATTTCCATTAAAAATTATGTACAAATAAAAAAGTTATCATTTTTCAAGTTGTCTCTGTGTATGGTAGTATTCAATAGAATGTTAATAATCTGGATAATAAATTCTAAGTAGGCAGGGGAGACAAGGGGAGACTCTGAAAATATTTGCATGCAATTTCAGTACCTCCTTGGCTTTCTGCTTCGTTTTGTCCATGCAATCGATTTGTTGAAGCATACATAGTTTAGACACAGCTCCACAATGAAGCATCTCCCGAAGAACGGACACATTTGGAGAATATAGACACAGTGACCAAAGGATTCGCACTGCTTTCTTAGAGGCAATTTCTGAAACCCTAAAAATCTTCTTGGTGACTACAGCAATACCCATGGCGTGATCAGCCATGACAGCCCTTCCTTCTGCATAGTCCAGTAGCATGTCTAATAGATTTAACATCTTTTCGCACCTGGATTTCTCGGCTTCTGGAAGTAATTCGATCAAAGAGAATACAACGCCTGCCTCGATTGCCCGTAACCTGTTCTTTCTGGAGTTTTTACATATAGCTATGAGGACAACCAAGGCCGCCATGGTCGCCTGATGGCAAACTTCACACGTTATGATTTCTAAGAGCCCTTGGAAAATATCAATCCTTTGCCTGGCAATAAATTCCCAATCAGATATCCAAGTGGAAACCTTCTGCAATAAAACAGCCGCGTGAAATCTAGCTTCACTGGTTCCCTTATGCAAGATCAAGGCGA
>LPNX010004450.1:137500-140250 GCA_001517045.1 Pseudotsuga menziesii | reverse complement strand
CATCGATGCCTTGGATTGATGGAGATCTGCGTGCAGCTTCAAGTAACTTGGAGACTTGATCAGAGTCGATGGGTGGCCTGGGCGTAGGGATTTGCTCAACTCCCTTGGAACTATTGGCAACGCACCATCCCTTAATGAGGCGACGCAGTGTATGGTTGGGAGTTAAATCGAAATTCTGCAGCGGCTGCATTGTAGCAGGACATGTTTTCTTCTTGCAGGAAAAGATCCAATGCTCTATGCTTTCTCGATCATATGTGACACCCGTGGGAAAAGTCACTGGATCTCTTATGAGCTCCATGGATATGGGGCACCTGAAGTATGAAGGAACCTCCACCTCCAAATAATTTTGTGGTGAATCCATGACAAAAACCTAAAGAGTACACACAGTATCAATAATCACCGAGATAACAAGTTACTCTGATCAGTTAGACAGAAGGGCAGGCTTGGTATTAAATAAGAAGATTACCGTCTGTGTATATATAGCTTCTCTTGCGCTACAGTTCTCAATGTCAACGCATTACCGGCTGTCTGATCAATTCCTCGATAGCCAATTGTTATGCGGTCAACATTTTCTTCATTTACCAACTGTATGAATTCAAAACACGTTCAAACGCATCACGAATCGATCTGATATTGTTGATCCAGCCCGTAAGCCACCGACGGCCCCTAGCCACACATTATCAGTATTGACTTTAAAAGGGATTAGTAACATGGAAACCAAGGCAAAGTCAAATTAAAAGCCAACCCTACCAAATGCGACGTTAAATTTGAACACGAGGGCTTTAAATTTGAACACGAGGGCTTTTATTTGAAACAATTAATTGTGCGAGATAGTCAGGCTTCCACTAAATCGACTAGGTATAACTATTAATCTTTTTTAAATATCCCATCTTATAGATATAATTTTTTGTTTTTAAGAAAAAGTTAGTGTAACTTGATTAATGTGACAAACGTGGTAGGTATACCATGTGTAACATGTCTAGAATGCACAACACTCTCATCAAATATTCCATATATGCTCACCATAGTCTCTTACTATGCCACAATATCAATCATATCATCAAATATTCCATATATGCTCACCATAGTCTCTTACTATGCCACAATATCAATCATATGAAGTGTAGAAGTATCACTATGCCCATTAACACTACATGTTATCAAAACGTCCACAATATGATCACAACCTATCTCCATGGAATACCACCGTTCATTATTTTCATATGCCTACTCTAAGGTATAATGCTCTTCTAACCTCCTATTCTTTCACCTCTCTATCCACTTGGAGATCGAGGAAAATGTTGAATTGCAAAATATTAATACCATTAAAATTATTATTACTTCTAAGTTTAAAGAGAAATTGTGGTCTGAGAAATATTTAGAGCCTAAAAGAAAATTAAGATATTATAAGGAGGTCATCAACCCTACTTTAGAAGATCAAAAGTATCTCTTTGTTTTAACCAGTTCAAAGAAAAAATTAATATAACCAAGATAAGAACAAACTCTCATGAGCTCCATAGTGAAACAGGTCATTGAAAAGTTCTTAAAACACCATGGGTGGAAAGGATCTGTCGTCTCTGTGAGAATAGGAACATTGAAGATAAAAATCACTTCCTCTTAGAGTGGCCAATGTACACCCACATTATATCCCAGTTTCATAATCTTCGTTGCAATACTAACCTTCCTAGCATTTTAACATGTCAAAATTATAGTGAGTCGGGACGCTTCTTTCCAAGCTTTTTGAGCATAGGAATACAATTTTAAAACAAACTAATTTATTTATTTCTTTAGGTATGATAATCCAAAGTTTGGTCTGAGTGGACATTAACCATCATCATCATCATTGTAATTATATAGAAACGTATTATTATTAATAAATAAAATAAAAAAGGTCTGTTTCAATGTATTGTAATTATAGAAATAGTATTGTGGTTTTTTTATTGTAGTTTGATTTTAAGTTTTCACATAGGTATTTGTAAAATTGTATAGATGTAGTGTGATCTCATTATATTCATTGTGATTGTAATAACTCAATTTAATTATCGATTTGTAGGTGTAAAGTTTAACCAAATGGGGAAATAATTGTAAAAATATATATTGTAAATATAATATAAATTTCTTTAACAAGATGAAAATGAGGAAGTCAAAAGGAAAGCAGTGGTCTATGGGTATATGAGGGAGAAGGAAAATGAATTTGAGGATCAAGAGGACCTTAAACTAAGTCATGGCATCGTATTCATGTTTGCTATTTTTTACTAACCTTGATATTAAGTGTTGTAAAAAAATAATTCTTAGGCTTCTTGCAAAGGCACATGGCCCTTGTTTGTAAGGGTGTGTGCAAGAAGTTGAGGGTCTCTTTTGGTGTGTTAGATGCAATACAAAAATGAAAAAACAGACATCCATCAACTTGCATGGATATTTTGAGACACTTACACAATGAATCTTGCGATCAGTAAAAAACAAGAAATGTAGGAAATTGAATGACCTTTCCAAATATATATTTTTTTTCTATTGAAAATGTTGTTAACTATCTAAAGTTACATAAATTTTAATGGGCACTTTTTATTTTTGTGACAAATTATAAGGTATATGTTTTCGTGGGTGCAGCGTCTGAGTGTCTAAATGATGGAATAAACTTACGAAAACCGGTATACATATAGAGAACATATAGGACTAGTGCACGACTATTTTTCCAATAATAAAAATAATAATTTTTTTTTTTTTAATTATCTAAGAGATCAAACCTCAAA
>LPNX010004450.1:0-132500 GCA_001517045.1 Pseudotsuga menziesii | reverse complement strand
TGCAAGTGAACGTCGAATCCTATCACCACCACTAAAAGTAGTACTGAGACCTCTCAACTGGGCAAGCTCAATCAATATTTCAGCATTGGTGTCCATAGTTGCAACTACAATAAAAAAATCAATAAGGAAATAATTAGAAACGTATACATGGTATATAATGACATCTCTTCAAAATTGAAAATGTAAATTAAGGAAAACTCAAGTTACAAGAAATTTAATGGCATTCACTTACATACATTTAAAACTTAAAATTAAACATTTGACAATTAAATAGTGAGTTTCATTCAACTTCTTTCTAGAAGTTAAGGCACTTCTTCACCCTCATTGGTGAGTTTTCCATGCACACTTGGGTTTAAACTTCTTTGAATTTAGGAGTGCTATTTTGACATGTTTTGGCCTTTACGTCCCTTGTATATGTAAAAGAAAGGGGCAAGGGACTATTAGGACATGTGAGGCAAGAAAAGGGGTGATATAGGGCTGCCACCATATCGTTTAAATATAATTGACTCGATCATGGTTGGGAACACTCTCACGACGCACTCTAGGTAGTTCATGGGTGTTCACCATTTCCATTGTTGTATAACCATGGAAACCAACCAAAAGTTACATGGAAAATGGAGAATTTGTGGACTAGACTACAATTGGTTGTAGATGAGCTTAGAGACTTGACATGTAGAAATATATTACCCATTGTTTTTGCTATTTTAAAAAATGGTTGATAAACCTAGTGATGCATGGGCATAGACTGTTTGAGTAAAGTCATTTATGTCTTTGCTAGATCAAGGGATCTCAGGGAGACCTAGGGTCTCACATGTTTCTAATTTTCTTTATTATGTTTATAGGATAATCCCTTGGGAGATCTAGGGATATGGGTAGTCAAATGTCAGAAAGTTGACATTACCAATCCACATTTCAGGCATATGATGTATGGCGTGGTCACCTTTCCTCAACATTTCGTGGTGATTATGACTTTATAAATTGTCGTTCATTCAACTCTCAGGATCAAGTAGATCTCTTGAATTAAATGTTGTTGTGAGATTTTATAGCTTATAAATTTACTCCAGTTGTTGTATATGACTCTATGTATGTCTGGGACATTCAAAATGAATAGGTCGATGGATTCACATGGTATTGTTGTTATACTTGTGTTTGTTTTATATATTTCTAGCCTTTTGGAACATTGAATATCTATTAGACATGATGTTTTTGATTCTTATAGCCTATTTTAGTTTGAATCCATCAAACATTAGCTTGGGAGTTGTTGGATTGATTATTCTATTAAAAAACACAATTATAGGTTAAAAATTGACAAAAAAAAGAATGCTTTGGGTGATTGAATTACCTTGTTGGACGACAACTCACCAGTGAAATCTCCTCCCCTCAACCTAAATCAGCTCCTCCAACAATCCCAAGTAGTTAACTTGCTCCAAAATGCTCCAATTGGCCTTCGTTTTCGCGTTCTTGATTGTTAAAATGGGCCGTGGGTTTCGGTCCTGTGTATTTAATTTTTAGTTTTTTTACAAATCACGTACGCGTTTTATAACTGCATGTCGCTAGCGCGTTTTGTAGTTATATAATGCGTATGCGATATGTCTTCCTATCCTACATGTCCCATGACATGTCAGGCTCGGGTCGAAGAATAGCAAGTGCTATGTAGTAGAACCTTGATGTATTTTTTGGTAACGTGATCTTGTTTTTGAAAACTAGGATTGCATCTAAAAGGTCCCTCATCTTCTTGCACTGACCGCTCAACTAAATGCCAAAACACATTAACAAAGTGGCTCTCGGGCCTGCCCTTTGAAACATAAAACAATGTATTATATAAAATCAACAATATATATATATATAAACACAGAGTTAAAACTAGTAACTATGACTAGTTTTATTCCTTCCTCCAGTAAGTTTAGCAGCCACCACCATTTTTCCACTAAAATATTTGCACTTCTTGGTTATAGCAACCACCTCATTTGTGTTTTAATTATACCTTCCTCGGCACTTTGATCTTGTTTTGCGCATAGGACTTACCCTCCGTGCCCCTGGCCTTATCGTAATGACAAAAAAGTTGAAATATACGAACTTTCTCACTGTGATATAGAATTACAAGTCAACACGTCTTGACACCCCCATACAACCCTGGTATTCATTGGGGGACTAGTGCTAATTAATCAAAGGTCATCACCTAAACTAAATAGAACTTGAATTCTGCTTCTTTTATCCTATAAACATAATAAAGAAAATTAGAAACATGTGAGACCCTAGGTCTCCCTAAGATCCCTTGATCTAGCAAAGACATAAATGAATTTACTCAAACAGTCTCCGCCCTTTCATCACAAGGTTTATCAACCATTTTTTTAAAATAGAAAAAACAATGGGTAATATATTTCTACATGTCGAGTCTCTAAGCTCATCTACCACCAATTGTAGTCCAGTCCACAAATTCTCCATTTTTCCATCTAACTTTTGGTTGGTTTCCATGTTTATACAACAATGGAAATGGTGAACACCCATGAACTACCTAGAGTGCGTCGTTAGAGTGTTCCCAACCATGATCGAGTCAATTATATTTAGAGGATATGGTGGTAGCCCTGTATCACCCCTTTTCTTGCCTCAGATGTCCTAATAGTCCCTTGCCCATTTCTTTTACATATCCAAGGGACATAAAGGCCAAAACATGTCAAAATAGCACTCCTAAATGCAAAGAAGTTTAAACCCAAGTGTGCATGGAAAAGTCACCAATGAGGGTGAAGAAGTGCCATTTAACTGTTAAATGTTTAATTTTAAGTTTTAAATGTATGTAAGTGAATGCCATTAAATTGCTTAATTGAGTTTGATTTAATTTACATTTTCAATTTTGAAGAGATGTCATTATATACCATGTATATGTTTCTAATGATTTCCTTATTGATATTTTTATTGCAGTTGCGGCTATGGACACAAATGCTGAAATATTGATTGTGCTTTCCCACTTGAGAGGACTCGGTACTGCTTTTAGTGGTGGTGATAGGATTCGACGTTCACTTGCATCCACTTTGGATGCAATTGTTGAGACTATTACATTGTCAAGCAACATACTATATGATATTACATCATATAGAGAAAGAAAAAGACAAGAATACGTTGATGGGCTTGGCTACAATGCAATAAAAAAGTTGAAAATTACCAAAGGGCATATATTTTCATTGTTTAGGGACACTCACATGGGAGAAATCCCAAATGCAAATAGGCCACATATCTCTATCGAGTGGTGCACATATCAGCCATTTGTTGATAACTGGATGGACAGATGGTATATGGTTTTTGATATGCCACCACACAACAACAGGGAAATCCCCTTGTATTTCCTTCGGAAGATGTATGCAGAGTTCGTGTTGGGTAAACACGTAAACTATTTTGATATATTGGCGTTTCAGGGGATCGATGGGGGGATGCCCCAAAACTGACCCAATGCTAGGCTTCGAGACATTGATCGCCCTATCCTTGCACCTCACAGGCAGTTTCCTGGGCCAGATGTCCCACCTGTACATTGTGTTATTCCATAGACACGTGATGCATATTTGAGTTTGGCACGGAAAGTTGTTTGTCATAGCACTATGGTTCAACATATGGGTGAGGAAGGGACATATGTCCCTGGTGTGGTACATACACTTGTTCGTCACGGTGCAGGACCATATTCTAGTGCAGTACCACCCACTAGTGCAATACCCCCATCTAGTGCAGGACCATCTACTAGTGCAGCACCATCAGCACATTCCCAGCCTACTTTTGAGCCTCACGAGTGCACTTCGTGTGGTTGTCCATGCTATGGTCTTTCGTCAGATGTTGCCTTCAGTGGGTTTTTGAGTGATGGATGTATATATGGTTAATTGTAATAAATTCTTCATTTATTTTCCTCTTTGCACACATATGTATAGTTTGAGCTAATATATTAATTTTGTGAACTTGCAATTGATGCTTTATGCCAGCAGCGACGCCCCAGAGTTCCATGTTCCACACTCTATAGAGAGGCATGACATTCCATCCACTGATCCCTTGGTTGGTGGAGAGATTCCTACAACACTTATTGCCGTATCTCACACCAAGGTAAACATTTTAAAATTTCAGTTTTTTAATACTTGTTAATTTGTAAATTTCCACATACTGTACATGTTAGTTCACTAATGATATCTACGGTCTAATATTTACAATTATTAAACTTGCAGATGCTAGATCCTTCACGGGGGAAAGCAGTGATGGAGGTAGAATCCATAGTCATATCGACCGAGGAAATATCTGGGCATGACATTCCATCCATTGATCCCTTGGTTGGTGGAGAGATTCATATAGCACCCATTGTCGTATCTCACACCGAGGTAAACATTTTAAAAATGTTAGTTTTTTAATACTTATTAATTTGTTAATTTCCAAACATTGTACATGTTAGTTCACTAATGCTATCTACAGTCTAATATTTACAATTATTAAACTGGTAGATGCCAGATCCTTCACGGGGGAAAGCAGTGATGGAGGTAAACATTTTAAACATTTACAAAATGTCATTTTTTTAATACATGTATGTTCGTTGAATCATGCATGTTTAACTACATGAACTCTTGTTGACTATAGGCACCAACCGAAACACTTGGACCATTTCCTCGAGTTGTATCTTCTCATAGGCCATATGTGAACAAGGGTCATGTGTATATGAGGCGGCCTACTCCTGGCAAGAGTCAAGTTTTCCACGACCATGGAGCTACTGATACCATGGTAATGTATATCCTTCGATGATATTTCTTGGTTAACTTGAAATCCAGTGCATAAAATGTTTTGTTAATGTTTGATTTGCATGTTTACTGCATCAGGAGCCATATTTTACTATTGAAAACCTTGCAGGGATGGTTGATGCAGTAGTCTATGCTACATCTACAATGACAACAAGTCACAAAGAGGTACAACTATTTCAACATGATCGTTACATAGTTTATTATTGTTGGTGTATGTTTATTCATGCATGCCTAACTATTTCAACATTTGGTGATTGTAGCCACCAACAACAGGAGTTATTGATGCAGTAGTTAATGTGGTATCTGCAATAATAACAAGCCACACCGAGGTACAACTATTTGAACATGATTTAGACATAGTGTGTTATTGTTGTCTATTGTTTATTCATGCACATGTCTAACTATTTCAACATTTGGTGATTGTAGCCACCACCACTACCACCAGTTCCTGCCCCCTCTAGTTCGACCATGGATGCGACCATCCTTGATGTTCAACCAATAGCTCCATCTGCTACACAAGGAACACAATCCCCTTTGTCATAGTCTCTCGCTGAGGTGAGATGTCCATTAATGACCAATTGTTTCATGCAATGTCCATTAACATTTTGATAATTGTTGAGTTAATTTAGATATGGTATTTTATTGAGCTAATGTATTAGTACACAATTAGTTGAATTTAACAATTGATATTTAATTTGCAAGATCCAGAGATGCACACTGGTCCTAGATTTGTGCCTACAGGATCAACCTCGAGAAAGAACAAGAGGAAGCTTGAGTTTTGAAGTGTCTTATGGGATATGTACATTTTGATACATGTACATGTGGCTTGAACAGTTTTGGATACATGTACTTTTGGAGACATGTACATTGGCATTTCACTTACATGTACATGTGACTTGGATAGTTTTGGATACATGTACATGTGGCTTGAACAGTTTTGGATACATGTACTTTTGGAGACATGTACATTGGCATTTCACTTACATGTACATGTGACTTGGATAGTTTTGGATACATGTACATGTGGCTTGGATAGTCTTAGATAGTTGTGGAGACACATGTACTTTTGGTTACTTTTGGATATATATGTACTTTTGGAGACATGTACATTGACATTTCAGTTATAAATGAATGATACATTTCACTTTGAATTTGTTCTTTGGTTTCCACATGTTCTTGTGTCAATCTATTGTATTGATTTGTATTCAATCTAAACCACGCAAAAGTACGAATCCAAACCATGTGAATAGACGAGTTGTAGTCGAGCATGGAGGAAACCATTTGATTCCTGGTCATTGAAGAAAATCATTAACAAATGAGAGGGAAACGACTAGTTATGAAAATGGTCCCCAAGGTACCTAGTACATTCTAACAAATATGAATACATGGTCTTGAAGTAGAACACCTAAAGAATCCATCGAGTATGGAACATTAAGGTATTCCTACTACCCAATATTGAGGGAAATTGCCACCGTTGACTAAAATCCCCAAGGTATTGTCATAAATTGTAAATCTCATTCCCATTAAAATATGTGTTGCAATCGATAGGAAGAGATATGTTGGAAGGAAGAAAATTAAGAATACTCCATCATCCAACATGAGGTAAGTCAAAGACTGATTGGATCTGGAAATGGTACAAAATTTTGCAACAAGGATCGTCGAATACTTGAATGTAATGAACTGATATAAAGGAGTGGTCGACACAAAAGGTCAAGGAAACTGCAAAATGGTCGACATAGGTTTTATCCTTAAACAGTGAGCATGACGCAAACGTTACTTAGATAGTTTTAGACACAAAAGGATCGATGATACAAATATGAAATCTAGGAGACATTGACATATTCTCCATATAATTGGAAAAGTGACCAACTGAAGAAGTAAAAACTTTGAGAAAAGGATTAATGCTAAGGAAAAAAACTAGAACGCAATTGTTGAGAGACTCAAAATGGGTGCTTTGTTCAAGGAGAATAGACTTGTTGTCATGATAAAAAGGCATTTGAATGAAATTTAATTTCCTTCTTTCTTATAAAAATTTAACAGGTCCATAAAACAAAACTCGAGATCTTCTTCATTGTTGGCAAGATTGAAGAAGAGATATAATGCTTGATAAATCACTGATCTGTGGATTTAAGGATCTTGAATTAGTGTATACTCGATGGAGTTTTCACAATTTGAGAGTTTAAAAACCCCAAAGAAGACTCTAGGGGGTGTTTTTTTGTAAAGTTATTCTCCTCCGTCCAAAAAAGTATAAAATAATCCAGAGGAGAATTCTCTTAGCATAGTAAAACTAAGCCTTATTCATTTTTTGTAGTTAGTTAGCAAGGTCCAAAAAAGAGGTAAACTATCACCATATCGACGCACCTTAAAAAAATAATCATAACACTTAGTTTTAACAAGCTCGAAGGAAAGAAAGATCACTCGGTCCTTTCCATTCATTTGTGAGTGTGGGGCAACCAAAGATAAACTCATTGCTTTTGTCCTAAATTTTAACAAGCATGACAACGTCATAAAGAACACTTATAATCTTTTTCATGGTTTAAACCAGAGCACAAAAAATAAAAGTAAGCTCAAACAAGTTCCTTTTTCGTAAATTTAGTCTCCTGGACCCGAAAAAGAGATAAAGCTATACCTGGGAATACTCTTCTAGTCACAGTCGACTAGAGTATTCATTTTTCGTTGCTTGTAATCACATTGGTAAGGATTGATAAGAAGATCACAACAATCGAACGTGTCAAATCTTGTGTCAAATCTCAATTTATAGTGTCAATTAAAGACTTATATTGTAAATTTAATATAATACTTACTTGTAGTTGTATCTTGCTCTCTGCGTATTTACACGTTTGATATTTTATGGTTGTCTCTACACCTTGACCTAATTGATATTATAAGGTGAGGATGTGCATGCATAATAATCCTTAATCATGACTATGAGATGAGGATTTGAAGAGAAAAGGAGGTAAAGACAAGTAATTTTTATATAACGTATATTGTAAATTTAATATAAGACTTACTTATAGTTGTAGCTTGCTCTCTGCGTCTTGACACATTTGATATTTTATGGTTGTCTCTACACCTTGACCCAATTGATATTATAAGGTGAGGATGTGTATGAATAATAATCCTTAATCATGACTATGCGATGAGGATTTGAAGAGAAAAGGAGGTAAAGACAAGTAATTTCGATATTGTAAATTTAATATAAGACTTACTTATATAGTTGTATCTTACTCTCCACGTCTTGACACATTTGATATTTTATGGTTGTCTCTGCACCTTGACCCAATTGATATTATAAGGTGAGGATGTGCATGCATAATAATCCTTAATCATGACTATGAGATGAGGATTTGAAGAGAAAAGGAGGTAAAGCCAAGTAATTTTTATATGTATTTTGGTGGCGAGCGCCATGGACAAATGTTGTGAGAAACCACAATGTTTGGAAGGATGGAGGAAAATTGTACATCATGCTCATGCCACCCATCAAATTGAAGACTATTCTTAAGCTATTTTATGATTATTTTTAATTAATAACCATTGTGGTGTTTTGGTCCAAATGTTTTTTCTAACTCGTTGTTGCTCCATATCGTGTACTTAGTGACATCTCTATCTATATCAATGCATAAATCGACCTGTGCACAGTTTGTTATCCTAGTCACATTCCATTATTTGTAGTTGCATGGCATTGAGTTTTGTTTATGGTTGTCATGAGTTCATGATATTCATGCAAGAAATGAAGTGTAGAGGACTCTTTGATGAAAAACAAGTGGACATTGGTAGCCAGGTTCAAATACGTAGTAGAAACAAAGTTTTTGACTCATTTCGGGCCTAGTATTAGACTAGTAGTTGTTCTCTATTATTACAGTCATAGTCGTTGATGCATTTCACACCTTAGATTGCAACCCCAATTGACTCGGGAGTCACAGTCACCTCCTGGTGGCCAACGCCTCGTGGTCATTAGTAATCACTCGTCATCTTACACAGCTAAGCAGTGAGTGAGTGAGTGATTATAATTTATGATATTTCCAATATTTTGAATGACAAGTCGAACTTTATAACATAAGAATTTCAACATATTGAAAAATTTATCCAGATGGACAATTTCAAATGTTGCCCTTCTTTTGAAATGTTAATATAAATTATATCGTTTTTAATTAGAAGAATAAAATTTATATTTTAAATTTTTTTTAAAGGACAATTTTAACTTTACACTTCTAAAAGGGGCTAGAACCCTTCGGAAGGGATGAAAAAGGTTCAAATTTAAACGGTGCTTATATCCCTCCCTTCTTTTATTGGAATCATAGAATGCTTTCCCTAGGAGGCATTATTAGCATCCTCTTCACTTAATTCGATTTCGCAGCCTTTGACATAATTATTTAGAGAAGATTTTATGGGGAACGATTCTTTGCCGATCGAGTAAGAAAGGTGCAGGAAAGATTGTATTAACAAGTAATTATTACGTGAATATGTATAAAGATGGGAAATTTAAGAAAGATTAATTGTATTTAGAGTAGTAAGTAGTATGGTATTTATAACTGATAAAATGGAGATGTTATGAGGTTTGTCGCATTAATTAAGGCTATATTTTATATTAATTAAGTAATAATTACGTTAAAATGTAATAATTACGTTAATATGTATGAAGAGGGAAAGTTTAAGAAAGATTAATTGTATTTTAGAATAGTATGTAATATGATGTTTGAGCCGAGAGGCTCTCTACAGCTCAGTATGGGGGAGATCTTGTAACGTTACGTAACGGGGAAGATCTTGTAACGTTACGTAACGTTATTTTTATTAATAAAAAAATAGATTTTTTAATTATAAAACAAAATAAATGTCGGCCAGAAAAACAACTTAATATGGGGGAGATGTTGTAATCTTCCTACCTAACAAAACAATAAAAAAGTAAAAAATAACAAAACAATAAAAAATTAAAAATTTAATTATCCCCCAAAAAATGTGGATCATAAAAAAAACACAATATGGGGGAGATGTTATAATGTTCCTACATAACAAAATAATAAAAAATTAAAAATTGAATTATTTGCAAAAAAATGTTGGCCTTTTAAACAACCCATGGTTTAGGAGGACCGTGCACATGGTTTTAAAACCATGTGCAAGACCTCCTAAAAAACCCATGGTTTTATCATACATAGTTTAGGAGGGCCTTGCAAATAGTTTTAAGACCATGTGCAAGGCCTCCTAAACAACCCATGGTTTTAGGAGGGCCTTGCATATGGTTGTAAAACCATTTATGGGGAGATGTTGTAATGTTCGTTCATAACAAAATAAAAAATAATATTAAATATTATATGTTGGCCATAAATAATATTAAATATTAATAATAAATATATTATATGTTGACCTTAAATAAAAAGATGTGTCTTTTGGTTTGAATCAAATCAATGGTATATATAGGACACACCAAAGTTGATAGCTCATTGAGTGTAATACTTTAGAAGAGGTTTGCACCTAGAGAGATTTGATCCCTCTCGGCTCTTGATAGAGCCTAGGATTTGGATCTGGTTATAACTCAATAATATAAGATGGAGTTGTTGTGAGGTTTGTCATATTAATTAGGTCACATAACACGTAACATCTTTGTTACAATTAACATTGGTCAGGTTACATGATGACTTTTTTATATTAATTTATAACTTATTAAAAATAAAAAAATAAAAAAATACATTATATTTATAATTTTAAATAATTTTTTTAAAATGTAAAAAATAAAAATAATTAAAAATATATATCCATATTTATAATTATAAATAATTTTTTTGAAATGTAAAAAATTAAAGATAAACCAATTGGATTCTAGATATAAAATGGCATATATTTTTTTTATAATAAAAATGGCATATTTAAAAGAAATTAGTCATCATGTTGGGATATTTAAAAAAATTAATAGTTATATCCTTGTCGATTTAGTGGAAGTCCGAATATCTCGCACGTTTGTTTGAAATAAAAACCCTCGTGTTCAAATTTAACGTCCCATTTGGTAACGTTGGCTTTTAATTTGACTTTGCCTTGGTTTCCATGTTACTAATCTGTCTTAATGTCAATCGTTAGAGTGTGTGGCTAGGGGCCGTCGGTGGCTTAAGGACTTATCAACCATATCAGATCGATTCGTGATGCTTGTTTGAACGTGTCTTAAATTCATAAAGTTGGCAAACGAAAAAAATGTTGACCGCATAACAGTTGGCTTTTGAAGAATTGATCGGACAGAAAGGTAATGCGTTGACATTCAGAAAGGGAGGTGATTGCTCCAATGGAAAAATTGTTGAAAAAAGATACTAAGTTTCAATGGACAACAGTCTTCTAAGAAAGTATAGACAAGCTTAAGAACAAGATGGTTACTACGCCAATATTTTTGTTTCCAAACTGAGAAAAAGAGTTCAACATTCATGTCAACACATCATCTGTTGTGCTCAATGTGATACCGATGCAACTTGGTGAAGGATAGATTGATCATCCTATTTTGTTTGATAGCATAAAATTATCAACTACAAAGAAGAATTATGCCACGACGGAAAGAGAAGGGATAACGGTGGTATATGCGTTGTAGAAATTCAAACACTATTTACTGGGAGGACATTTCAAGGTGTACACTGACCATTCTACATTAAAACACATGGTCAATAAGTTAGTGTTGGGGGGGAATATCTTTCGATGGCTTCTCCTCTTCGAGGAATTTGATTTCGAGATAATTGTTAAACCTGGTTGATTGAATTTGGGGCCAGACCATCTTTCTAGGATCAAAAGTGGAGAAGAACCTACTAGTTTGGAAGATAATATTCCTGATGTGCAATTGTTTCCAATAACCATGTTTGATGATCAGTACCAAGAAATTATACAAATTTTTAAGTACAGGTTATGCGCCAGCTGAATTCACGACTGCACAGAACAAGCACTTAGTTGTGCGTGCTGTAGATTTCCAATTAATCATTGGACACTTGTATAAGATGGATCCTGATGATGTTCTTCGGCGTCGTGTTTTGGAGCACGAGAACCCGATGATAATAAATGAAGCACATGTTGGTGTCGCAAGAGGCCACTATCCACGAAAAAATACGGTGCACAAGATTTTGCAAGCAGGGTTATGGTGGCCCACAATGCGTGTGGAGACCGAGGATTATTGTCGCAGTTGTGATGTCTGCCAAAGGAATGGAAATCCTTCTCGAAGAGATGAAATTCCATTGGTACCACAAATAACATTGCAGGCATTTGATAAATGGTCCGTTGATTTTGTAGCACCTATCATTCTGACAGGGAAGCACACTAGAGCACAATATATTATCACTGTGACTGATTACCCAACCTTATGGGTTGAAGTAGCACCAATAAAATATTGTACTGTTGCAAAGTTTCTATTTGAAAATGTTGTGACAAGATTCGGGTGCCCAAAGATCTTAATCAGTGATCAAGCTACGCATTTTGTTAATCAGTTGATTGAAGAACTCACAGAGGAATTTCAGATCCTGCATAGAAGGACAACACCATATCATCCTCAAGCAAATGGAGTTGTCGAAGCACTCAACAAAATTCTGGAAATGCATTGACAAAGGTTTGTAATGCCCGAAGAGATGACTGGGACAAAAATATTTCCGCAATATTTTTGGCATATCGCACAACGTGTAAGAAGGTGAGAGGCTAGACTACATTGCGGTTGGTGTATGGGAAAGAAGTTTCCATTCCTATGGAGTACATTATACTGATTCTAAGAATTGTTGTGATCATTGAAATGACGGATGTTGATGATGTCAAAGATAGGTTACTTCGACTAATATAGTTGGAAGAAGAACGTTTTATTACAGGGATTCATCAAAACGTTGAAAAGAAAAGAAAGAAGGTATGGCATGATCGACACATTAAGATCAAGCAGTTTCAAGTCGAAGCTCTTGTTCTTACTTATGATATCAAATTATTCAAGCACCTGGGAAAGTTAAAAACCCATTGGTTAGGACTGTATATTGTCAAAGAGATCACTGATGAAGGAGTAATGAAAATAGAAAAATTAGATTGGACAAAAGTTAGAGAATCGGTCAATGGGAGTCGAATGAAATCAAATTACGTTAGTTGTGACTTGGTCGCATAAAATAAAATAAACAAAAAAAGAAAAACAAGAAGAAAAAAGAAAACAAAAATAAAAGAGAGAAAAGAAAGAAAGATGAGCCAAAATTTATGGTCGCACACTTCTAGATTGATGCAGCAAGAAGTGAATTTTTGCAGACTTTGCATCTAGCGAAGGTCAAAATTCTGAGTGAAGACACTTGATATGTCACAAGAAAGGAACCCTGTAGAAGGTAGAAAATTGGTCGCAACAACAGTGCCACTGTTGTAAGAAAGGTTCTCTAGAAAAGATAAAATTTAAGTCTCAAGGAATGAAATGAGTTCACATGAGATACCAGAATCCTGGATATTACAGGCTGGAGGTCACTAATTTGAAAAATCCTAGAAAATATGGCAGCGTGTTTCTTGGTCATGTCCGGATTCACAGAAATAAATACCATTCGAAGTGAAATCTAATTGGAGGCATACATAAAAGTTTCATTAATGAGTCAAACGGTACGCCCATGTTCTTGAAAGGACAGATTCATTTCTATTGATTTCCTACACGTGCAAAGAGAGGCTGTGGAAAATTGTTGCATGCTATCATCCTTCACACCCAAGTTCATTTCATTCTATTCCAAGAGAGAAGACTTTTTTTTCTCTGCAACCTTGAGAGACGAAGCAAGTTTTTCATAGCATGGTCAATTCCATCTCCAAACAAGTACAGTTGTTGAATCTAAGTTTGATCCAACATCTCCTATCATAGTCATGGAGGATATTGCTGGTCATATTCCACTCAAGGAGAAGGTTCCATCAGTTTCCAAACATAATACACGATTTGTTGCATAGACCGCACCAGGTGTTGCACATACTGCACTAGTTGTTGAGCAAACCGCTCCAGTTGTGGAGCCAAACCCAGTTAGGACGTCCGGAAAATCACATGCAGGTAGACCAGGTCCGTCTAGAACCACATGGGCAAAGCACACTGGTAACCAGAAGAGGAAGGAAAAATAATCAACAACCCCAACACTACCCCCACATGACGATGAAGATTATGAGACAAAAAATTGCTACCACCTTACGTTCCACCCAGACGTATTGATGCACCGAAGGAATTTTGTCGAAGCACTCAACAAAATTCTGGAAACGCATTGACAAAGGTTTGTAATGCCCGAAGAGATGACTGGGACAAAAATATTTCCGCAATATTTTGGGCATATCGCACAACGTGTAAGAAGGTGAGAGGCTAGACTACATTGCGGTTGGTGTATGGGAAAGAAGTTTCCATTCCTATGGAGTACATTATACTGATTCTAAGAATTGTTTTGATCATTGAAATGACGGATGTTGATGATGTCAAAGATAGGTTACTTCAACTAATATAGTTGGAAGAAGAACGTTTTATCACAGGGATTCATCAAAACGTTGAAAAGAAAAGAAAGAAGGTATGGCATGATTGACACATTAAGATCAAGCAGTTTCAAGTTGAAGCTCTTGTTCTTACCTATGATATCAAATTATTCAAGCACCTGGGAAAGTTAAAAACCCATTGGTTAGGACTGTATATTGTCAAAGAGATCACTGATGAAGGAGTAATGAAAATAGAAAAAATAGATTGGACAAAAGTTAGAGAATCGGTCAATGGGAGTCGAATGAAATCAAATTATGTTAGTTGTGACTTGGTCGCATAAAATAAAATAAACAAAAAAAGAAAAACAAGAAGAAAAAAGAAAACAAAAATAAAATAGAGAAAAGAAAGAAAGATGAGCCAAAATTTATGGTCGCACACCAGGGGTAATTTTAGGGGCGAATTTTAGCCCAGTGGGCTATTTTTCCATGTTTTTCTCCCAAAAAATATTTGCCATTTTGCATTTTTTGAAGCCCTATTTCGCCTAATTTTGATGGGTTAAAAAATTTTCACCCTAAAAATCGCCAAATTATTATATAAATGATATAAAATCCTTGGAAATTAAAATATTTTTTGAAAAATATGGCCAATCATTTTATAGTTGGTGTTTTAAGAATTGGTAATATTCGCCAACATTTATACACTTTTAATTAAGTATGGTACCTTAAAATCATCCCTATCGCACACTTCTAGATTGATGCAGCAAGAAGTGAATTTTTGCAGACTTGGCATCTAGCGAAGGTCAAAATTCTGAGTGAAGACACTTGATATGTCACAAGAAAGGAACCCTGTAGAAGGTAGAAAATTGGTCGCAACGACAGTGCCACTGTTGTAAGAAAGGTTCTCTAGAAAAGATAAAATTTAAGTCTCAAGGAATGAAATGAGTTCACATGAGATACCAGAATCCTGGATATTACAGGCTGGAGGTCACTAATTTGAAACATCCTAGAAAATATGGCGGCGTGTTTCTTGGTCATGTCCGGATTCACAGAAATAAATACCATTCGAAGTGAAATCTAATTGGAGGCATACATAAAAGTTTCATTAATGAGTCAAACGGTACGCCCATGTTCCTGAAAGGACAGATTCATTTCTATTGATTTCCTACACGTGCGAAGAGAGGCTGTGGAAAATTGTTGCATGCTATCATCCTTCACACCCAAGTTCATTTCATTCTATTCCAAGAGAGAAGACTTTTTTTTCTCTGCAACCTTGAGAGACGAAGCAAGTTTTTCATAGCATGGTCAATTCCATCTCCAAAACAAGTACAGTTGTTGAATCTAAGTTTGATCCAACATCTCCTATCATAGTCATGGAGGATATTGCTGGTTATATTCCACTCAAGGAGAAGGTTCCATCAGTTTCCAAACATAATACACGATTTGTTGCATAGACCGCACCAGGTGTTGCACATACTGCACTAGTTGTTGAGCAAACCGCTCCAGTTGTGGAGCCAAACCCAGTTAGGACGTCCGGAAAATCACATGCAGGTAGACCAGGTCCGTCTAGAACCACATGGGCAAAGCACACTGGTAACTAGAAGAGGAAGGAAAAATAATCAACAACCCCAACACTGCCCCCACATGACGATGAATATTA
The DNA here is from genome assembly GCA_001517045.1 of Pseudotsuga menziesii. Classification (NCBI taxonomy): domain Eukaryota; kingdom Viridiplantae; phylum Streptophyta; class Pinopsida; order Pinales; family Pinaceae; genus Pseudotsuga; species Pseudotsuga menziesii. The sequence goes on along the minus strand of LPNX010004450.1, from coordinate 116,684 downwards.
TGAGACAAAAAATTGCTACCACCTTACGTTCCACCCAGACGTATTGATGCACCGAAGGAATTTTGTCGAAGCACTCAACAAAATTCTGGAAACGCATTGACAAAGGTTTGTAATGCCCGAAGAGATGACTGGGACAAAAATATTTTTGCAATATTTTGGGCATATGGCACAACGTGTAAGAAGGTGAGAGGCTAGACTACATTGCGGTTGGTGTATGGGAAAGAAGTTTCCATTCCTATGGAGTACATTATACTGATTCTAAGAATTGTTGTGATCATTGAAATGATGGATGTTGATGATGTCAAAGATAGGTTACTTCAACTAATATAGTTGGAAGAAGAACGTTTTATCACAGGGATTCATCAAAACGTTGAAAAGAAAAGAAAGAAGGTATGGCATGATCGACACATTAAGATCAAGCAGTTTCAAGGCGAAGCTCTTGTTCTTACCTATGATATCAAATTATTCAAGCACCTGGGAAAGTTAAAAACCCATTGGTTAGGACTGTATATTGTCAAAGAGATCACTGATGAAGGAGTAATGAAAATAGAAAAATTAGATTGGACAAAAGTTAGAGAATCGGTCAATGGGAGTCGAATGAAATCAAATTACGTTAGTTGTGACTTGGTCGCATAAAATAAAATAAACAAAAAAAGAAAAACAAGAAGAAAAAAGAAAACAAAAATAAAAGAGAGAAAAGAAAGAAAGATGAGCCAAAATTTATGGTCGCACACTTCTAGATTGATGCAGCAAGAAGTGAATTTTTGTAGACTTGGCATCTAGCGAAGGTCAAAATTCTGAGTGAAGACACTTGATATGTCACAAGAAAGGAACCCTGTAGAAGGTAGAAAATTGGTGGCAACGACAGTGCCACTGTTGTAAGAAAGGTTCTCTAGAAAAGATAAAATTTAAGTCTCAAGGAATGAAATGAGTTCACATGAGATACCAGAATCCTGGATATTACAGGCTGGAGGTCACTAATTTGAAAAATCCTAGAAAATATGGCGGCGTGTTTCTTGGTCATGTCCGGATTCACAGAAATAAATACCATTCGAAGTGAAATCTAATTGGAGGCATACATAAAAGTTTCATTAATGAGTCAAACGGTACGCCCATGTTCCTGAAAGGACAGATTCATTTCTATTGATTTCCTACACGTGCGAAGAGAGGCTGTGGAAAATTGTTGCATGCTATCATCCTTCACACCCAAGTTCATTTCATTCTATTCCAAGAGAGAATACTTTTTTTTCTCTGCAACCTTGAGAGACGAAGCAAGTTTTTCATAGCATGGTTAATTCCATCTCCAAAACAAGTACAGTTGTTGAATCTAAGTTTGATCCAACATCTCCTATGATATTCATGGAGGATATTGCTGGTTATATTCCACTCAAGGAGAAGGTTCCATCAGTTTCCAAACATAATACATGATTTGTTGCATAGACCGCACCAGGTGTTGCACATACTGCACTAGTTGTTGAGCAAACCGCTCCAGTTGTGGAGCCAAACCCAGTTAGGACGTCCGGAAAATCACATGCAGGTAGACCAGGTCCGTCTAGAACCACATGGGCAAAGCACACTGGTAACCAGAAGAGGAAGGAAAAATAATCAACAACCCCAACACTGCCCCCACATGACGATGAAGATTATGAGACAAAAAATTGCTACCACCTTACGTTCCACCAAGACGTATTGATGCACCGAAGGAAAAATCCCAAAGTGAACATGGGCCTCATTGATAGCACCATTGGTTCCAAAAGGAATGAAGGTGTCGAAGGATATCTTGTCGAAACTACGGAAGTTATCCTTTGCTGACCACAACATAAAGAAGTAGAAATACCTAGACCACGCGAACTATATTTTGACTGTGCAATATATACCAGATGCACCGAAGCGATTTATCCCAATGGAGTGGGCTAGAGGACTGGATCAGTCTGGAAAACCATCGCCATTATATATGCCACATTTTGGTTGCAACATACTGATAAAGAACTGTGTTAAGAAATTGTTGGTATTATTTCATGGTGGTTTCCTATGGGTTGGAAAGCCTATATCTGTAGGTGTTGAACTTATCTTAATCATCACAAACCTATTATTCGCAGGAATGGACCCAACGCCACTTCTAAGGAAGGATCAAGAAGCACTGATAACTACACGAATGAAGGAGAAGTACGACGTAAAGAGACATAACATAGGATTTATGATATCCTCCTTCAATGATTATATAGTTCACTTTGTTGCGAAGGTATTTCCCTCGAAGTTACTATGCAAGATGCACTGAAACCAACGCACTATAGGTGCGATCACGCTAGCTGAAATCTACATGGAGGAATTTCATATCAACTGGTCACAGTTCTTGCTGAATGAATTGTTGTAAGATTCCATTGAATTGCAGGAGGAGGGTAAGCCTTTTCACTACTCCGGGTTGTTAACCGTAATTTCATTCATTGCATGGTCTGAGCCACTGAGCTACCAAGGGGTAGATCTGTTGGTGCACTGCAGAGAAGCGCGATACCAAAAACTTTGACTCGACAAGGCTAGAAAGGCACAACAGATAGAAAATAACATCGAATTATTTATGCATGGGGAGGCTATAAGGCACCAGATAAGGAACCCGTACAGGATGGATGATGACATTGTTCAACCATTTTGTCAAGTTGTTAGATTCGAGATTAGTGTGCACCATGTCAACATGTAGCCACACCACGACCCACATCACCAATGGTTGGCGACAGAATTCATAACTTCAAAGAAAGATGTTAAATCCATTGTTGATGAATGGCTGAAAGAATGGTGTGTCCCGGTGCGAGAAGATTAACTAGTACATGAGGAAGAATAATTGTGACAAGAGTATCCACCACCGCCAAATGACGAAAATGAATAACAAAATTCGTAGGAGGATTTATACTCAATACAAAGTCGTTCCAGTTCAACTCCAACAGAACCGGAGATATAAGAGAAAATAAAGACTCTGAGATAGAACAAGTAGAGTCCAGGAGGAAGAAAAAGAGAAAAGCTGATAAAAGTGCAAATACCATCAGCTTGGACAGCGATGACCTACAACTTATGACTGAGGCGATAGTTGAAGCTGCACAGATAAGATTCAAAAACATAGAGGAGTGAAAATCAAATATTATAGGTACGGTTACCGATTTACTCAAAGTTTTGTGTAAAGCTATAGAAGTTGTTAAAGTTTTTGTAGACTATCCATCCCCAAGCACTATGTCGTGGGATCCACCGGAGACTTCAGAAGTGCAACTAACTCATGGGGGATTCACCTTATTGAGAAAAAACTTATCACGTTCATTCATAAAGGGGGGTTTTTAATTGTGAAAAATAAGGTCAATATATTGTAGGTATTGGGGGTGAGGAATAGGGTATGGGGGGTATAAAAAGGGGTTTCTATTAAAAAAATGAATATATTGTAAAAATATGAGTTCTCTAATTGGAAATATATATCAGGAGGGGGGATCAACAAAAGGATTTTTGTAAGAACTTATCAATATCTAGTGAAATTAGGGGTATTCTTTAATATCCCATGAACAAAGACTCTATGACATGGTTTCACTAAGTGAAGACCCCATGAATTAATTGGAATAGTAGTTCCAGATCTGCCAATAAGAAGGCAAGTGTCAAGAGGAGTTTTCAATCTAAGAACTCCAGAGTTTAATGATTTCATCAAGAGCATAGGCTAGATAATGATAAAATTATCGTTAATGGAAATGGATGAAGTGTATGCAATGCAGAGTGTTGCAGTTGCAGAGATAAAAGTATGAGAAGCCGCACTAGTTAAGCAAGCGAAGGCTGCGAACAAAAGTATTAAAAAGATGACACTAGTAGTACAAGAGGCCAAGAAGAAGACAAAGACATGGCAAGAAAATCGTCATAGGCTCGACAAGACAGTAGCCCTTTCTTGTACAAACTTTGCACATGAAGGAATAACAGAGGAAATGGTGCCAGAAGCCAAGGTCGCTTGACTTGGTGAAATAGCAGAAGACCTCTAAAAGAAAGTCGCAAATATTGAGGCATAGGTAAGACCAAGCACATCCCTTGAGGTGTTGAAGGAACGAAGGAAGGAAACAATGGAAGTTGTGCAGAAGATTGAAGAGGTAGAAGAAGTGTGTGTTAAAGCTATCGACCAAGTATCTCAGGCTTGGGAAATGCTCATAGAGGATACCGAGTTAAATGAAATTGCAGAGGAGCTTCACATAGTTGAAGAAGATGTGAACCAGATGAAGAGCGGAATGAAAAAATTGCTTTTAGCAGAAAAAATGGCTAAGGTAACAGAGATGAAAAAATTGCAATAACAGGTCACAATGTTGCGCATGCAACAACAACACGTAGATAGGGTTGAAGAGTTGTAGGTTGAAGCTGAAAGAGTTACATGAATCATTCAACGTGTACATCAAAAGGTTCGAGAAGTGGCAAATTCAATAGAAAAGGTAACACCAGAACATATCAGTTTCAACCTTGTGGAGCAATTGAAGAAGATGGAGGAAGAACCGTGACAGGAAGGGGAGAGAGTAACAAAAATATTACAATATTTTCAAAGCAAAGTCAGTACAAGTGAGAAAATGGAGGAATACACTTTGTGTGGCTCAGGACGATCCATAGGTGAGTGTTGGGGGCCTGTTGGGCCTAGAGAAAGGTAAGCATAATTCACTTAGAATTCTGCTTACGTATGAGAAGACTTAAGGCAAAAGAAGAGAAAGGAGTTGCGACAGGGACATCGACATAAAGAAGTAAGGAAGAGAAGATGAATGAAAATAAGGAGACTGATGTGCGATAGAGGCATATAGAGAGGAAGGGGTTAAGGAAATAAGCAGTTGAAGAAGAGAAGAAGTCGTTACAGAAGAATAAGCCACAACAAAAGAAAATCCACAAGAGAAGTAAAGGACGCGAAAGAGAAAGAATGCAATTAAGTATAGCCATGTTAGAAGGCGTGTAGTGGCACAACAGTTAGAAAGCGACAAGTGCGAAAGATCATGGGTATGAGGATGGCAAGAGACAACAAAATTCACACATATGAAAGTATCTTTGTAATTTAATATGTTATTTCCTACTGACATGTGTTGCTAGAATATGAAAGACAACCTGTTGACTAAGTGTAGAAAGTTGGCTCAGAGAGAGACATGTAAAGAGTCTATAAAAGGAGGAACCCAAGTTGTATGTGGGTTAGCCTCTAAGCATTGTTACCTCTTTAGCGTCTTGAGTCATTTTTAGCTTATGGTTATTGTTGTAAGTGTGTCTGTTAGTTTTTATAAAGGCATTGAGTTGAGAATCTGCAGCTAAGTGTGCAGAAGTGTAGAAGAGACTTAGTCAATCCAGGTTGTGTGTGGATCAATAGTAGAGTCAATTAGAGAAAGTCCAACGAAAAAAGATAAGAGAGAATGAGAGGAGAGAGAAGTATGCATAGATAAGAAAGGAAGATCTAGAATAGAATCTGCAGCTTAGTGCACAAACCAAAGGTGCCATATATTTCTCATGCCAAATGAAGAGCACCTTTGTGGTTTTTCCCGGATGGGTTTCCACGTTAGATTATGTGTTATATGTGTGAATGTTGAATGTGTCCAAGTCACATGTCTATATGTTGTTGTGAATGAATGCTTATGTATTTTCTTTTGAATGAGTTTATATATATATATATATATATCAGTCGCACCATTATAAGTTGAATGTATCTATGCTGCATTGGGGTTATTGTTATATTATTTACAAAGGAAGAAGTGTGTCGCAGTATAACTGGGCATAGTAACCATAAATATTCCATCCATAGGCTTCGGTTGAGCGCCTTGGAAGAATACCAAGGGATGCAGAATCCCCCACCCAACTGTGGAAACCTAGTTTTGGAAGTTACCCATAGAAATATATGTTGGGTGAGAGTGCATTTGCGTTGTAGGTGTTTAAAATCATGCTTTGCTCTTTTGGGCCGATATCTTGGCCTTTGTTGCGCACAAGAGAAAAGGGAGTGAACCTGGGTCGAAGAGCCGCCAGAAGGGCAACATGATTATAAGATCACTTACAAAAAGGGTAAGGACAGTCTTGTGGTGGATTCTCTTTCTCTCACATTTGATAACCAGGTTTCTCTTTCATCTATTTCTATGGCTACTAAAAATTGGTTGCAATTTTTCAGCAAGGCTATGTCAATTGCTCTTCATTATCTAAAATCATCCAACGGTTGGCGAATAACCCTTCTATTGTACTGCATTACTCTTGGGATGGTGCTTCTCTAAGATACAAGATTTTTTTGGTGCTTCCCTAGAGCATAGATCTTCAACATGATGTCTTCTATGAACTCCATGCTTCTCCATCAATAAGGAACTCTAGGTTTCTCAAAACGTATGAGTGGGCACGGCGTAAATTCTTTTGTAAGGGAATGAAAAAAAATTCAACATGTGGTGGATGAATTTCATACCTGTCAACGCCACATGGGTGAAATGATGCTCCTTCTGGGATTGTTCGATCCCTTTCCCATTCCTACATGAATTTGGACAAATATTTTGATGTATTTCATTGAATGGATCCCTAAATATGGAGGGAAGACATTGATCTTGGTTGTGGTTGATTAGCTCTCCAAATATAGTCATTATTGTTCCCTCAACCATCCATATACCACCTCCCTAGCCGCACAAATTTTCATGGACCAAATATTCCATCTTCATGGAATCCCTTCTTCCATTGTCTCAGATCGTGATGCAACTTTCACAAGTCATTTTTTGGACATAACTACTTATCCACACTCGCACCAAACTGAATATGAGTTTAGGGTATCACCCACAAACAGATGGTCAGACTGAAGTTATCAACAAATGTTTGGAAAGTTATCTTCGTTGCTTCAACTCTAAACAACAACATGAGTGGGAAAAGTGACTCCCTCTTGCTGAATGGTGGTACAATACCTCCTACCACACTACATCTAAAACGACACCATATGAAGGAGTCTATGGTTAGGCACAGCCATTTATCCTTCCATACACCCCTAGAAGTTCAGTAGTTCAGGAAGTTGACACTCTTCTCCAAAACCGAGATCAGATTCTTCACATTTTGTAGGAGAATCTTCACATGACAAGAAACTGAATGAAACAATAAGCAAAACAACACCATTCTGAGTGCACTTTTCAAGTCAGTGATATCGTTTTTCTTCGTCTACATCCTTACAAGCAATCCTCCCCTAAAATCAAAGGGCATCATAAGTTGGCTCCAAAGAGTTATGTATCATACAAGGTTCTTTATAAAATTGGTTTGTTGTTTATAAATTGGAACTTCCTCCTTCTTCTCGTGTTCACCTAATATTCCATGTCTCTTGTCTTAAGAAATTTATTGGCACCAACATCAACTCACACATTGTTTTATTGGAATTAGATAATCAAGGATCCATCATTTTGGAGTTGGAGTCCATCCTCAAAAGGCACACTGGTCAGCTTCACTCTCAATCCATCACAGAGGTATTAATTCAATGGCATGGCATGCAACCAAAAGATGCTACATGGGAACCATTCCTTTAAATTTAGAAAAAATTTGCACATCTAAAGCTTTGAGGAAAAATATTTTCTAAGAGGGAGGGGATGTTAGGAACCTGTTTTAACCCTTCTCTTTACTTTGTTAGTATATTGTTTTTGGATGCATATGCTTTGTAAGTAGTCATGTGAGTATATTGTATTTCCCACATTCATGGGGAGTAATAGTTGTTTAGATTAGATTTCGTATATAGGTACCTGTTTAGGCCAATGAAGAAATCCATGAGTTATTTTTATTGAGCTTGCTCAAAGGAGGTTTCCCCCTTGAAGTGATCTATGATCAATAAATTCGTTTTGTGTTTTTCTATTTCTGTTATATCACAACATTTTCATTATTTATTGATTGAGGTTTCTCTCAGTTAAATTCTTCAATACTTTTCCTGGAGCCATGGGGCCACCTTCATGTAGTGGTTCAACATGTGATTGTACATAAAGAGATTGTATTAAACAATTTCATGACACATCCCACCCCCATGTTCTTTAAATTTTAAAAGTGGTGGTAGGTGCAGGGGGACTCAACAATTCAAATCAAACACATGAACAAGGACTCTGAAAGTTCTAATATTCCCATCACTAGACTCATATCTTGAATCAAAGATGAAGCATCCAAAATTTAGGAGATTTGATTTTGTGAAAAAATGTTGTTACTCTCCATATTCCAATTCCTTAAATGGATAGTATACCTAAGTAGCACAAAATCATGGATAAATGTGTGGGATATTATCCTTCTCCCCCAATGATTATTATTGCAATCTATGTTAGGCCCTCAGTTAATCACAATGCTAGCATTAAGCATACCAAAACCTCCACTAATCTCATCACATGGATATGTACATGTCAAATGATATTCTTCAAGGGGAATGATAATGTATTGAAGGGGTAGGATGGGCATAGGAAGGATTCAGACATGCCATTCCTCCAAATGTCACTTCATTTTTAATGCATAAATTTAGTTAACAATGGAGAAGATATGATAATGGATAGTGGTTTCAAAGAGGCACAAGTGTAGTCTGCAGAGTTGGTTATAGATTGAAACTTATCAAGTTACGAGTAATCAGAGTTAAGTTATTTCAATGGCTACATTAATTGTCTAAATTTCAGAGTGTAATTGGGGCTTGGGTTTTCCTCTAGTTCCTTAGATGGCCTTATCATGGCACCTAGTGGTGTTCAAGTTGGTAATACTTGTCTAGTTTTATGGGAACTTTTGGAGATGGTGGGATTGTGTCTGCTTCATATTACTTTGTCAACATTGTTGTATGGTATCTTATTTTATCTATGGTTAGTGAAACCTGCATAATAGTTAGCACTATATTTGGATTCTCTTAGGTGGTGGTATCAAGAGTCATTGCGGTATTTGACATTAGTCTCAGTGTGTAATATTGAGACACGTGTATTGCTTTCTTTGAGATTTCTCGATATACTAATATGCATTCTTATTTTAGCTCTAATAACATAAGAGTCAACTTGCTCAATTTTTTTGTTTAAATTGGATTTGCATACCTCAAGGGGAAATATGATAGTTTGGGTATAAAAGTTGTCTAATTGAGGTACAAATAAACCAAGTTTGAGCTTAAGGAAATCATCATACAACATAGAGGTGAAATTCAGGCACTTGAGATTGTGTATACAACATTTAAAGCCAATGTGGACTCTATGATCAAAGTAAATATCTCAAGAACTTATAATCATAGGAAATCTCTATGATTTACTTTAATAATTACAAAAGATGATGAAATAATATCTTAATTAATGAAATACATCGAAATCACAAAACAATTGTGATAACATAAAAATTAATATCTAGGGCATTCCTAAAATTAGGAATATTTTCATTGTTATCATGTTATGTAAATATCTTTTCATTTTAGGCACATTTTGTTGGATATATACTTGTAATGGTCTATGTTCTTTCCTTCTAAGAAACATCAAGGCAAAGACATGTTTTTTTTATGATTTTGGACATCTGTCGATTTTTAATAGAATATCATAACCAAATTTAAAAAAAATAAACACGTAATTACTAATATTTTTATGAATTCCTTGCCAACAAGTTAAAAATGAAGAGTACGCCACCCAAGTCTAGGAAATTTATGGTAGAGTCCACCTGAAAGGCAGAGATATCATTATAGAAAGGTTCTAAATGTCTCATATTCATTTTAGTTTCATCAAATTACACACATACAATGAACTAATTCTTACACTTAAGACCATTTCATCTATAATGATTGATTCCACTTAAGTAGCATTTATTCCTCCATAGACTTCATGTAGTCCTCTTCACTACTATTTTGTCCCTTGGGTAATTTCCCTTTCCTTTTTGCAGAATTGCCAAGGACTAACTTATGTTGGTAACTAGAGACTTCAACCTCAATTAAGTTAATTTCTTCTAAACCCTTACCCATAAATTAGTAAAAAATAAACCGATTTTCATTACAACCATGCTTAGTAGTAAAATTCGACAACCTAATTCCAAAGTATAAAACCAAAAGAATAATGAACAAAGAATTCCTCATAAAAAAATCACAAGCATTATATTGCTTACGGGTCAGTGCAAGAAGATGAGGGACCTTTTAGATGCAATCTTAGTTTTCAAAAACATGATTAGGTTACCAAAAAATACAACGTGTTTATGCTACATAGCACTTGCTATGGTTCAACCCGAGCCTGACATGTCATGGGACATGTAGGATAGGAAACCATATCGCATATGCGTTATATAACTACAAAATGTCTACACGATCAATAGTTCTAAAACTTGTACGCGATTTGAAAAACTAAAATTAATTTATATAGACAGGCCCGAAATCTGCGGCCTATTCTACCCATCAAGAACGCGAAACCGTCAGTGATTTGGAGCATTTTGGAATGAATTGGGTGCTTGGGATTGTTGGAGGAGATGATTTAGTAGGAGGGGAGGAAATTCCACTGGTGAATTATCATCTAACCAGGTAATTCAATCACCCAAAGCATTCTTTTTTGTTAATTCTAAACCTATTTTTTAATAGAATAAAACAACCAAATTTTGTATTATTTAGCAAATTGGAAATAACTAGTCACTAATTAAATTCACATCTCCCTCAACCAAGATGAGTGAATAACTACAATGAATTCATTTTCAAGAACTCAAAAATTCCTAATGCAACCAAAAATTGAAAAATTTAAAGAACTCCTCCCTTTATACAATGTATCCATCCACATGAAACCCAAATTGCAAACCCTCCGAGGACATTTCCCCATGATACTAGTTGAATAAGTTTCCTCAAAAATGGCCACAACAAGATGAAATGCATGTGCACAAGCATGAATAGAAAAAATGCATAAAAATTTAGTAAATTGGTTTCTCAAAATTTCATCATAGTCATTTGTCCATGAATATAATCAAAATTTCATTACAAGTGTATGTAGTTATACATTGCCTCTTAGTTAAGCACCCTAAACCCACTAAAGCTTGGTTCTCTATATCTCCTTTTCTCTCACATTTTGTTGAGGTTTTGCAACATATTTTTTTAAAAGCATTCACCATGTTTCTTTTTGTGGAAGACTATTCTTTGATAAGATTCCAAAGTGAATATCTAATTCCATCGAAATTAAGTAAAACTTCAACATAGAATTTAAAGATGAAATAATCAACACACGAGAAAGGGTTTGGTTAAAATATCTATATTCAAAAAATCCAAATAAACCATATGACTTAACGCCCATAATATATAAATTATAAATGAATAACAGCCTTTTAACAATTATTGATTCTATTTAACAAGAAAATAATTCAATCGAAAATATCCAACTTCTAAATCATATTTTAATATCTCTTCCCATAAACAAAGCTAATACATATTTATAGTTGGCTAATATATATTTATAATTATAAATTAACAATTTGTTCGATTCATTCAATATTTTTTAAAGTCCAAGTCTAAAAGCTTATGAGTCAAGCTTCTAAGCTTATATATTTCATTTTTTCTCTCTTACATCGCGTGACTGGTGCTTCACCAAATCCATTCAGAGCTCTAAAACCAAAAGAATTTTAGATTATATATTGACATTTAGTCTATAATGACATGATTTTCATGTATGTTTAAATTAGTGATTATTTAAATGTGTTATACAATGCACTTCGAAGTGAGATTAGCACATGGCAATTTCATCTCATCTATGGTTTAAACAAAAGTGAGATTAGCACATGGCAATTTCATCTCATCTATGGTTTAAAAAAAAGTGAGATTAGCACATGGCAATTTCATCTCATCTATGGTTTAAACAAAAGCCAAAATACTTCGACATTATTATAAATTATAAATCAGACATGTGAGGTTCTGGCATGAGATCTCTTGTTGTGCAAATGGTAAGACACACTGTTAAATTGTTTTGCGACGAGTCCGATCGGAAGAATAAAAATCCACACATATAATATCCACTAAGTTTTTTATACAGAACACTATTAAATCCAGCCATTTCCATTAAAAATTATGTACAAATAAAAAAGCTATCATTTTTCAAGTTGTCTCTGTGTATGGTAGTATTCAATAGAATGTTAATAATCTGGATAATAACTTCTAAGTAGGCAGGGGAGACAAGGGGAGACTCTGAAAATATTTGCATGCAATTTCAGTACCTCCTTGGCTTTCTGCTTCGTTTTGTCCATGCAATCGATTTGTTGAAGCATACATAGTTTAGACACAGCTCCACAATGAAGCATCTCCCGAAAAACGGACGCATTTGGGGAATATAGGCAAAGTGACCAAAGGATTCGCACTGCTTTCTTAGTGGCGATTTCTGAAACCCTAAAAATCTTCTTGGTGACTACAGCAATACCCATGGCGTGATCAGCCATGACAGCCCTTCCTTCTGCATAGTCCAGTAGCATGTCTAATAGATCTAACATCTTTTCACACCTGGATTTCTCGGCTTCTGGAAGTAATTCGATCAAAGAGAATACAGCGCCTGCCTCGATTGCCCGTAACCTGTTCTTTCTGGAGTTTTTACATATAGCTATGAGGACAACCAAGGCCGCCATGGTCGCCTGATGGCAAACTTCACCCGTTATGATTTCTAGGAGCCCTTGGAAAATATCAATCCTTTGCCTGGCAATAAATTCCCAATCAGATATCCAAGTGGAAACCTTCTGCAATAAAACAGCCGCGTGAAATCTAGCTTCACTGGTTCCCTTATGCAAGATCAAGGCCATCGATCTAATGCTCGCTGCCTCTGACAGAGATTTTGCAGTTTCCTGGGTCATAGGAAGAAGATGCAATATACCCAAAGTTTCTTCCCAAGCACTGAACTTTTCATTGTAGTTCTCTTCACAGCAAGACGAATTGAACAGCGAGGCCAGAACGAGATTCGAACTCGACTCCGCGATGCACCGTCTGTTTCCCTCGCTCTCTCGCGCAAGGGAACGCAATTTCTTCAATGCATCGATGCCTTGGATTGATGGAGATCTGCGTGCAGCTTCAAGTAACTTGGAGACTTGAGCAGAGTCGATGGGTGGCCTGGGCGTAGGGATTTGCTCAACGCCCTTGGAACTATTGGCAATGCACCATCCCTTAATGAGGCGACGCAGTGTATGGTTGGGAGTTAAATCGAAATTCTGTAGGAAAAGACATGTTTTCTTTTTGCAGGAAAAGATCCAATGCTCTATGCTTTCTCGATCATATGTGACACCCGTGGGCAAAGTCACTGGATCTCTTATGAGCTCCATGGATATGGGGCACCTGAAGTATGAAGGAACCTCCACCTCCAAATAATTTTGTGCTGAATCCATAACAAAAACCTAAAGAGTACACACAGTATCAACAATACACCGAGATAACAAGTTACTCTGATCAGTGAAGGGCAGGCTTGGCATTAAATAAGAAGATTACCGTCTGTGTATATATAGCTTCTCTTGCGCTACAGTTCTCAATGTCAACGCATTGCCTGCTGTGTGATCAATTCCTCAATAGCCAATTGTTATGCGGTCAACATTTTCTTCGTTTACCAACTGTATGAATTTAAAACACGTTCCAACGCATCATGAATCGATCTGATATTGTTGATCCAGTCCGTAAGCCACCGACGGCCCCTAGCCACACATTATCAGTATTGACCTTAGAAGGTATTAGTAACATGGAAACCAAGGCAAAGTCAAATTAAAAGCCAACCCTACCAAATGCGACGTTAAATTTGAACACGAGGGCTTTTATTTGAAACAATTAATTGNAAATCGACTACGATGTAACTATTAATATTTTTTAAATATGCAATCTTATGATATATATATATATATATATATATATATATATATTTTTTTTTTAAACACGTCATTTTATATCTCCATGTTGATAGGTTAACATAGTTGGCTATTATTTGAAACAATTAATTGTGCGAGATAGTCAGGCTTCCACTAAATCGACTAAGATATAACTATTAATCTTTTTTAAATATCCCATCTTTTATATATATATATATATTTTAAACATGTCATTTTATCTCCATATTATATATATATATATTTTAAACATGTCATTTTATCTCCATATTGATAGGTTAACATTAAATATCATATAATATAAAAAATTATTAAATTTAAAGAAGATTTATGCTTAAAACTTTTTTATTTTAATTTTTTTATATTTTAATAATTTTATTGATGGTTATGAATATAGATGAATTTTTTAATTTTAATAAGTTACCAGTTAACATGAAAAAAATAGTATAACTTGACTAATGTAAAGAACGTGTTAGGTATATACCATGTGTGATATGTCTTGAATGTACCACACGCTCATCAAATATTGCATATGTGTTCACCATAGTCTCCTATTATGCTACAATATCAATCATGTAAGGTGTAGAAGTATAACTATGCCCATTAACACTAGATGTTATTAAAACATCAATAATGTGATCAGAACCTATCTCCATGGAATATCACCATTCATTATTTTCATATGCCTATAAGGTATAATGCTTTTTTGACTTCTTACTCGCTCACCTCTCTATCCAATGTCCTCAAACTATATACACTACAATAACTCAAGGTGCATCATCGAGATTAGCTATATAATGTATATCTTTGAATCGATTTGATCGAGATCAGCTATGATTATATCATTTTCCTTATAGAAGTGGGTCTTTCCCCTATCAAGAGCTTAGCTATGATTAGGTTCCTGTTGTACAAGCACAAAATCAATAACATAGGAGACCATAAACTTCCTAAGCTAGCTTTTAATTCGAGCCAAAACCACCTAAGGCTCAAGCGAGGCTGGTATAAAGATACGAGGGCTTGGCTAAACTACTCAAAGATCGACGAAAATGTTGCATTGCAAAATATTAATAACATTAAAATTATTGTTACTTCTAAGTTTAAAGAGAAATTGTGGTGTGAGAAATATTTAGAGGCTAAAAGAAAATTAAGATATGATAAGGAGGTCATCAACCCTACTCTATAAGATCAAAAGCATCTCTATGTTTTAATCAGTTCAAAGAAAAAAATTAATATAGCCAAGATAAGAACAAACTCTCATGAGCTCCATAGTGAAACAAATTGTTGAACAATTCCTAAAACACCATGGGTGGAAAGGACCTACCATCTCTGTGAGAATAGAAGCATTGAAGATGAAAAACACTTCCTCTTAGAGTGGTCTGTGTACACCCACATTAGATCCCAGTTTCATAATATTTGTTGCAATACCAACCTTCCTAGCATTTTAACATGTTGGCTTAGGACGCTTCTCTCCAAGCTCTTTGAGGATAGGAATACAATGTTAAAACAAACTAATTACTTCATTTATTTAGGTTTGATAGACCAAAGTTTGGTCTCAGTGGATGTTAACCATCATCATTATCGTTGTAATTATATAGAAACGTATTGTTATTAAAAAATAGAATAAAAATGGTATATTTCAATGTATTGTAATTATAGAAATAGTATTGTGGTTTGTTTATTGTAGTTTGATTTTAAGTTTTCACATAGGTATTTCTAAAATTGTATTGATGTAGTTTGATCTCATTACATTCATTATGATTATAATAAATCAATTTAATTTTAGATTTGTGGGTGTAAAGTTTAACCCAATGGGGGAAATAATTGTAAAAATATATATTGTAAATACAATATAAACTTCTTTAACAATATGAAAATGAGGAATTCAAAAGGAAAGCATGGTCTATGGGTATATGAGGGAGAAGAAAAATGAATTTGAGGGTCAAGAGGACCTTAAACTAAGCCATGACATCGTATTCATGTTCGCTATTTTTTTACTAACCTTGATATTAAGTGTTGTAAAAATAATTCTTAGACTTCTTGCAAAGGCACATGGCCCTTGTTTGTAAGCAATATAATGCTTGTGATTTTTTTTATGAGGAAGTCTTTGTTCATTATTCTTTTGGTTTTACACTTTGGAATTAGGTTGTCAAAGTTTACTACTAAGCATGGTTGTCATGCAAATGGGTTTATTTTTTTTTTAAATATGGGTAAGGGTTTAGAAGAAATTAACTTTATTGAGGTTGAAGTTTCTAGTTACCAACATAAGTTATTCCTTGGCAATTCTACAAAAGGAAAGGGAAATTACCTAAAGGACAAAAAAGTAGTGAAGAGGACTACATGAAGTCTCACATAAGTTATTCCTTGGCAATTCTGCAAAAAGGAAAGGGAAATTACCTAAAGGAGAAAAAAGTAGTGAAGAGGACTACATGAAGTCTATGGAGGAATAAATGCTACTTAAGTGGACTCAATCATTATAGATTAAATGGTCCAAAGTGTAAGAATTAGTTCATTGTATGTGTGTAATTTGATGAAACTAAAATAAATATGAGACATTAGAACCTTTCTATAATGATATCTCTACCTTTCAGGTGGACACTACCATAAAGTTCTTAGATTTGGGTGGCGTACTCTTCATTTTTAACTTGTTGGCGAGGAATTCATAAAAATATTAGTAATTACTTGTTTATTTATTTTTAAAGTTTGGTTATGATAATCTATTAAAAATCAACATATATCTAAAATCATAAAAAAAAACATGTCTTTGTCTTGATGTTTCTTACAAGGAAAGAACATAGACCATTACAAGTATATATCCAACAAAATGTGCCTAAAATGAAAATATATTTACATAACATGATAAAATATTTAGTGAAAATGTTCCTAATTTTAGGAATTCCCTAGATATTCATTTTTATGTTGTCACAATTGTTTTGTGATTTCGATGTCTTTCATTAATTATGATACTATTTCATCATTTTTTGTAATTATCAAACTAAATCGTAGATAGTTCCTATGATTATAAGTTCTCGATTTAATTTCTTTGAGAATAGATTCCACATTAGCTTTAAATGTTGTATACATGATCTCAAGTGCCTGAATTTGACCTCTATGTTGCATGATGATTTCCTTTATCTCAAACTTGGTTTGTTTTTATTTACTATTTTGATGGTTGGAAAGGGAGATTAAGGTTGTCCTATGAAGTAAATAGTAAGGTATCCTCGTTGTGTCTATGGAAAAAACTAACCAATAGTTCCCTTGGATTCCACTCATGATATAGATCCTTGCAGATTTCACAATGAATCTTGTGTTACTACAAAAGGAACATAAATGCAAGTGATTAAATACCTAGAGTGCCTCAATTAAATACCCAAATTATCATATTTCCCCTTGAGGTATACCAGTCCAATTTAAACAAAAAACTCGAACAAGTTGACTCTTATGTTATTAGAGCTAAAATAAGAATGCATATTAGTATACCCATAAATCTCAAAGAAAGCAATACATGTGTCTCAATATTACACATTGAGACTAAGATCAAAGACCACAAGGACTCTTGATACCACCACCTAAGAGAATGCAAATATAGTGCTAACTCTTATGCAGGTTTCACTAACCGTAGATAAAATAAGATACCATACAACAAAGTTGACAAAGTAATAATAAGCATACACAATCCCACCATCTCCAAAAGTTCCCATAAAACTAGACAAGTGTTACCAACTTGAACACCACTAGGTACCATGATAAGGCCATCTAATGAACTAGAGGAAAACCCAAGCCCCAATTACACTCTGAAATTTAGACAATTAATGTAGCCATTGAAATAACTTAACTCTGATTACTCGTACCTTTATTAGTTTGAATCTATAACCAACTCTGCGGACTACACCTGTGCCTCTTTGAAACCACTATCCATTATCATATCTTCTCCGTTGCTAACTAAATTTATGCATTAAAAATGAAGTGACATTAGAAGGAATGGCATGTCTGAATCCTTCCTATGCCCATCCTACCCCTTCAATGCATTACCATTCCCTTTGAAGAATCTCATTTGACATGTACATATCCATGTGATGAGATTAGTGGAGGTTTTGGTATGCTCAATGCTAGCATTGTGATTAACTAAGGGCCTAGCATAGATTGAAATAATAATCATTGGGGGAGAAGGATAATATCCCACACCTTTATCCATGATTTTGTTCTACTTAGATATACTATCCATTTAAGGAATTGGAATATGGAGAGTAACAACATTTTTTCACAAAATAAAATCTCCTAAATTTTGGATGCTTAATCTTTGATTCAAGATATGAGTCTAGTGATGGGAAGATTAGAATTTTCAGAGTCCTTGTTCATGTGTTTGATTTGAATTGTTGAGTCCCACTGCACCTGCCGACACTTTTAAAATTTAAAGAACATGGGGGTGGGATGTGTCATGAAATTGTATAATACATTCTCTTTATGTACAATCACATGTTGAACCACTACCTCAAGGTGACCCCATGTCTCAAGGAAAAAGTATTCAAGAATTAAACTGAGAGAAACCTCCATAAATAAATAATGAAAATGCATGATATAACATAAATAGAAAAACACAAAAGGAATTTATTGATCACAGACCACTTCAAGGGGGAAACCTCCTTTGAGAAAGCTCAATAAAAATAACTCATGGATTTCTTCATTGGCCTTAACAAGTACCTATATACGAAGTCTAATATAAACAATTATTACTCCCATGAATGTGGGATAATAAAATATACTGACATGACTACTTACAAAGCATATGCGTCCAAAAACAATATACTAACAAAGTATAGAGAAGGGTTGACACATGTTCCTAACATCCCCTTCCTCTTAGAAACTATTTGTCCTCAAAGCTCTAGATGTGCAAATTTTTGCTAAATCTAAAGGAATGGTTCCCATGTAGCATCTTTTGGTTGCATTCCATGCCACTGAATTAATACCTCTTTGATGGATCGAGATTGAAGCCTATGAGTGCGCCTATTGAGGATGGCCTCCAACTCCAAAATGATGGATCCTTGATTATCTAATTCTAATAAAATAATTTGTGCTCTGATGTTGGTGCCAATAATTTTTTTAAGACAAGAGACATGGAATATTAGGTGAACACAAGAAGAAGGAGGAAGTTCCAATTTATAATAAACGGACCCAATTTTCTAAAGAACCTTATATGGCCCATAAAAATTTGGAGCCAACTTATGATGCCCTTTGAGTTTTAGGGAGGATTGCTTGTAAGGATGTAGACGAAGAAAAACAATATCACTGACTTGAAAAGTGCACTTAGAATTGTGTTGATTGGCTTGTTGCTTCATTCAATTTCTTGTCATGTAAAGATTCTCCTACAAAATGTGAAGAATCTGATCTCGGTTTTGGAGAAGAGTGTCAACTTCCTGAACTGCTGAACTGCTAGGGATGTATGGAAGGAGCAATGGCGGTGCCTGACCATAGACTCCTTCACATGGCATCATTTTAGATGTAGTGTGGTAGGAGGTATTGTACCACCATTCAGTAAGTGGAAGCCACTTTTCCCACTGATGTTGTTGTTTAGAGTTGAAGCAACGAAGACAAGTTTCCAAAAAATTGTTGATAACTTCAGTCTGAGCATCTGTTTGTGGGTGATACCCTAAACTCATATTCAGTTTGGTTCAAGTGTGGAGAAATAGTTATGTCCAAAAATGACTTGTGAAAGTTGCATCACGATCTAAGACAATGGAAGAAGGGATTCCATGAAGATGGAATATTTGGTCCATGAAAATTTGTGCGACTGAGGAGGTGCTATATGGATGGTTGAGGGAACAAAAATGATTATATTTGGAGAGCCAATCAACCACAACCAAGATCAATGTCTTCCATCCATATTTAGGGAACCATTCAATGAAATACATCAAAATATCTGTCCAAATCCGTGTAGGAATGGGAAAGGGATCGAGAAATCCCAGAAGGAGCATCATTTCACCCATGTGGCACTGACATGTATCACATTCATCCACCATGTCTTGAATTTTTTTTCATTCCCTTCCAAAATAAGTTACGTTGTGACCACTCATACGTTTTGAGAAACCTGTAGTGCCATGTCGATTGAGAAGCATGGAGTTCATAGAAGACATCATGATGAAGATCTATTCCCTAAGGAAGCACCAAACAAATATTGTATCTCAGAGAAGCACCATCCCAATAGTAATTCAGTACAACAAAAGGGTTATTCACCAACCGTTGGATGATTTTACATAATGAAGAGCCATTGACATAGCCTTGCTGAAAAAATTGCAACCAATTTCAAATAGGTATAGAAATAGCTGAAAGAGAAACCTGGTCATCAAATGTGAGATAACGAGAATCCACCACAAAATTGTCCTTACCCTTTTTTTAAGTGATCTCATAGTCACGTTGGCCTTCTGGAGGATCTTTGACCTAGGTTCAGTCCATTTTCTCGTGTGCACAACAAAGCCCAAGATATCGGCCCGACAGAGAAAAGCCCGATTGGAAGCACTTGTGACGCAAATGCAGTCTCACCCAACATATATTTGCATGGGTAACTTCCAGAACTGGGTTTCCACAGTTGGGTGGGGGATTCTGCATCCCTTGGTCTTCTTCCAAGGCGCTCAACTGAATCCTGTGGATGGAATATTTATGCTTACTATGCCCAGTTATATTGCGACTCACTTCTTCCTCTGTAAATGATATAACAATAACCCTAGTGCAGCATAGATACATTCAACTTATAATAGTGCGACTGATATATATATATATATATATATATATATATATATATATATATAAACTCATTCATAAGAAAATACATAAGCGTTCATTCACAAAAAAATATAGACAGACAACTTAGACACATTCAACATTCACACATATAACACATAATCTAACATGGAAAACCATCTGGGAAAAACCACAAAGGTGCTCTTCATTTGGCATGAGAAATATATGGCACCTTTGGTCTATGCACTAAGCTGCAGACTCTATTCTAGATCTTCCTTGATTATCTATGCATACTTCTCTCTCCTCTCATGCTCTCTTATCTTTTTTCGTTGGTATTTCTCTAATTAAATATACTACTGATCCACACACAACTTGTATTGACTAAGTCTCTTCTACACTTCTGCGCACTCAGCTGCAGATTCTCAACTCAATGCCCTTAGAAAAACTAATAGACACACTTACAACAATAACCATAAGCTAAAAATGACTTAAGAGGCTAAAGAGATAACAAGGCTTAGAGGCTAACCCACATACAACTTGGGTTCTTCCTTTTGTAAACTCTTTACATGTCGCTCTCTTAACCGACTTTCTACACTTAGGAAACAAGTTGTCTTGGGCCTATTATAGTGACACATGTCAGTAGGAAATAAGAGATTAAATTACAAAGATACCTTCATACGTGTGAATTACACCGGCTCTAGCCAAACTCATACCCATGATCTTTCAGACCCGTCGCTTTCTAACTGTTGTGTCACTGCATGCCTTCTGACATGGATCTACTCAGTTGCATTATTTCTCTATTGTGTCCTTTACTTCTATCATGGATTTTCTTTTGTTGCATCTTATTCTTCTGTCACGACTTATTCTCCTCTTCAACTTCTTATTTCCTTAACCCCTTCCTCTCTATCTACCTCTGTCGCACATCATTCTCCTTCTTTTCATTCATTTTTTCTTCCTTCCTTCTTTATGTCGATTCCCCTGTCGCAACTCCTTTCTCTTCTTTTTCCTTAAGTCTTCTCATACTTAAGCATAATTCTAAGTGAATTATGCTTACCTTTATCTATGCCCAACATGCCCCCAATGCTCACCTATGGCTGGTCTTGAGCCATGCAAAGTGTATTCTTCCATTTGTTTACTTGTGCAAACTGTGCTTTGAAAATATTGTAATATTTTCGTTACTCCCTTCCCTTCCTGTCATGGTTCTTCCTTCGTCTTCTTCAATTGCTCCACAAAGTCGGAACTGATATGTTATCGTGTTACCTTTTCTGTTGACTTTGCCACTTCTCGAACCTTCTGATGTACACACTGAATGATTCACCTAACTCTTTCAGCTTCAACCTACATCTCTTCAACCTTATTTGTGTGTTGTTGTTGTTGCGTGCACAGCACGGTGACCTGTTATTGCAATTTTTTCATCTTTGTTTCCTTAGAATTTTTTTCTGCTAAAAGCAATTTTTTCATTGCACTCGTCATCTGGTTCACACTTGCTTCAACTGTGCGCGGTTCCTCTGCAATTTCATTTAACTCCGCATCCTCTATGAGCGCTTCCCAAGCCTGAGATACTTGGTCGACAACTTTAGCACACACTTCTTCTACCTCTTCAATATTTTGCACTTCCATTGTTTCTTGCCTTCGTTCCTCCAACACCTCAAGGGATGTGCTTGGTATTACCTATGCTTCCATCTTTGCGACTTTCTTTTGGAGGTCTTCTACTATTTCTCCAAGTCAAGCGACCTTGGCTTCTGGCACCATTTCCTCTGTTACTCCTTCTTGTGCAAAGTTTGTACAAGAAAGGGCTACTGTCTTGTCGAGCCTATGGCAATTTTCTTGCGATGTCTTTGTCTTCTTCTCGGCCTCTTGTACTACTAGTTTCATCTTCTTAACACTTGTGTTTGCGGCCTTCAATTTCTTAACTAGTGTGCCTTCTTGCACTTTTATCTTTGCAACTGCAACGCTCTGCATTGCATACACTTCATCCATTTCCATTAGCGATAAGTGTATCGTTATCTATCCTATGCTCTTGATGAAATCATTAAACTCTGGAGTTCCTAGATTGAGAACTTCTCTTGACACCTGCATTCTTATTGGAATATATGGAACTAGTATTCTAGTTAGTTCATGGGGTCTTCACTTAGTGAAACCATGTCATAACACCTTTGTTCATGGGATATCAAAGAATACCCCTAATTTCACTAGATATTGATAAGTTCTTACAAAAAACCTTTTGTTAATCCCCCCTCCCAATACATATTTCCAATTAGAGAACTCATATTTTTACAATATATTCCTTATTTTTACTAGAAACCCCTTTTTACACCCCCCAATACCTATAAACCCCCCATACCCTATTCCCCACCCCCCAATACCTACACTACATTGACCTTATTTTCCACAGCTAAAAACCTCCCTTTATCAATGAACGTGATAAGTTTTTGCTCAATAAGGCGAATCCCCCATGAGTTAGTTGTTCTTCTGAAATATCTGGTGGATCCTGCAACACAGTGCTTGGGGATGTATAGTCTACAAAAACCTTAACATCTTTGATAGCTATACACAAAATTTTGAGTAAATCCGTAACCATATATGTAATCTTTGTATGTCGCTCCTCTATGGTTTTGACACTTGTTTGTGCAGCTTCAACAATTGCCTCAGTGACAAGTTGTAGGTCATCACTATCCAGGCTGATGGTATTTGCACTTTCATCAGCTTTTCTCTTCTTTTTCCTCCCAGACTTTGCTTGTTCCATCTCAGAGTCTTTTATTTTCTTTGATATCTTCGGGTCTGTCTGTCACATCCCCATCCCTCCGATTAGCGAAGAGGACGCAACCCCATGGCGTTAACCATCCGTGATACAAGCCCCATGAACATGTGAATGCATAAAATTGCTGAAACATAATGCTTAAACAAATGCTTTGACTAGAACATGCACACATGAACATTTATCATGCACAGATGTAATTGTTTATTAGAAACAGCGGAAACATCACACATTCATACAAGCATTCTCCCATCATGTTCATTACATTCATTAACAGAAAATATGGTTGCATAAGTAAAAATGGACAAGATCACTTATCTTATGAAGAAGTCGATCTGCAACCAGCTACATCGCTGCAATGTTCCACCCAACCATAGGCCAGCATGCTCCTTAATCTCTCAGCAACGCTGCCACCCCCGATCTGGGCATGATTCTCCAAGGAATAAGGGAACAAGCAGGCTTACACATAGCCAAGGATACACAAAGCATAGCCAAGCCAACACAGTGGGTTTATCAGGCCATCCAGGAGTGGGAAAGGCTAAATGCTAAGCAGGTGAGCTCATTGTAGAGCCAAGAACACCTACACCAGAACTAGCCTTACTTCTAAGACACCCACACACACCCAACACACGGAATCAGTCCCTTCTCTGCTACACAGTCCCTCAGGCCCTGCATTCCCTTCTAGTGCTATTCAGGGGTTGTGGTGAAGAAATCCATCCCTCTAGCTCTGTCTGTGTGGTTTCCAGCCACCAGGTTTGTCAAGAAAACCAAGCCCCCATCCCTGCTCCCTACACAGTCCGAAGACCAACCATTGCACTCATGCAATTAAATAAGCTGTCATGGCTTAACAGGGAAAATAATTCTCAAGCAAATTATACAGTCCCAAACGTATCACACAGCTCACAATAGGGGAAAAACCACAGCCCGTCCTGGGCAACAAAACCACTGAGAAAACATACATAGACCACACTGAGGAAGAGAGAAATGCAGACTTCCAACCAGTCTGTGAAACGAGCAGACTTCTGTCCCCAAAATATAAAGAAGACCACAACAATCACGATGTAAAGTAGACCACATTAACACAACAAATCTCTGAGGAGAATGGCGGCAACCATAACTCACGGGAAGAACAGCAGTCCCATTCTCACATTGAAATGATAGGAAAAATTTCACGACCATACCAGTCTGTGAGGAGATCATAGAGTCAAAAACGTGAGTGAAAGAGCATGACTCCCAGCTCGTTGCATGAGAGAATAGCAACAGACAATGGTCCCTGCGTGAGGATGAATAGCTCTGCCTATGCGTGAGAACACTGCGTGAGAGCCATCAGACTATCGTGAGGAATGAATAGACAATAGTGAGGCCTGTGTAGTGGAGGGTGCATGAGCGTTTTTGCACAGTCGTGGGGAGAGTGCAGTAGTGAGTTCGTTGGAGTGATGGCAGTGGTTTCTTTTTCCATTGTGTAGTCAACTGCAGGTGGAGTGTGCGTGTGGGAAAGGACTGGCTGTCCTGTCACCCCACTCCCAAAGACAATAACTTCCTCAACCACCAGCAACAATTCTTAATGGAGGTGGTTGGGTAAGACAAGGTGGAGACACATGGGTTTTTCCCTCATTGGCCAAGGTTTGACAATTTCCCCACCCTTATCCTTGTGAAAATCATGCCCCTTCTCATTTTAGTTGCCGCGAACGTAGCTGGTCGGATTCATTTAATTAAAGATGCATATTTACATGATGACGATTCAATATGTATGCCGCATGCCCCGATATACCATCGGTGACAAATTTAAGTCCAAAACATAGCATAACCAATCAGTGGTGGGGCCTTGGCCTTTAGCTCCACACCATGATCATTTACAATATATACATCATGTACATTTAATGCAACGGGGTCAAAACCGGGGTGCTACATTCCCCTCCCCCTTCAATAGCACTGTCCTCAGTGCTTACAAAATTGAACAAAATGCTACACTGGTATCGCCTTAGTGTTCCACAAAATCGAACAAAAATGGATGTGCCAATCGCATGGCATCCTCCAGATCCCATGTAGCCTCTTGAGGTCCGTAGTGCTCCCATTGCACCTTTACCTTCCCTATGGCCCGGTTTTGGAGCATTGTGACCTTCATGTCGAGGATGCACTTTGGCTCAATTTGGAACTCTCCCTCGGGTTCCACCTGAATCACATCCCAATTTATCACATGGTTAGGATCATGTACGTATCTCTTAAGCAAAGAAACATGAAAAACATTATGAGCCCTAGTGCTAGCAGGCAATGCAAGTCTATATGCAACTAGCCCTATTCTTTCAAGCACTTCAAATGGCCGACAATATCTTGGTGACAACTTGGCACAACTTCCAAGCTTCAAGGAACTCTTCCTTGCCCTCACTCTGAGGTAAACATAATCTCCAACCCTGAACTCCCTGTTCACCCTATGTTTATCTGCATAGATTTTCTACCTGTCCTGTGCTGCTTTCAACTTCTGCCTGATCTTTACAACCTCTTGCTCCATCTCCTTGAGCAATTTTGGTCCAAGCACAATCCTGTTCACCGGATTTTCCCAAGTCACCGGTGTCCTACACCTTCTTCCATACAAAGCTTCATACGGACTCATCCCCAAGGATGCCTGCTGTCCATTGTTATAAGCGAACTCTACCAAGTGCAAGTAATCTTCCCAATTGGTTGGTTTATCCATCACGTACATGCGAAGCATGTCTTCAAGCACCTGATTAACTCTCTCTGTCTGACCATCTGTTTGAGGATGGTATGCAGTGCTGAAGTTTAGCTTTGTACCCAAATCTACAAACAACCCTTTCCAAAAATTGGAAGTGAACTTTACATCTCTGTTAGAGACTATTGCCTTTGGAAATCCATGCAATTTAAATATCTCCTTCATGAAGATATTTGCAATGTCATCTGTCTTATGTGTAGACTTAACCGGTATAAAATGTGTCGCCTTAGTTAACCTGTCTACCACAACCATGATGGAATCATGTTGTCTCCAAGTCATCGGCAATCCTGTAATAAAATCCATGGAAATAACTTCCCATTTCCATTCCAGATCTGGCAAAGGATGCAACAAACCTGCTGGATGTTGATGCTCAACCTTTACCTGTTGACATTTCATACACCTGGAAATGTATTCAGCCATGTCCCTTTTCATTCCTGGCCAAAAGTACTATTTTCTAGCTGTAGCAATTGTCTTCTGATATCCCGAGTGACCAGAATACGGAGCTTGATGGATCTCATCCATAACAACTCTCCTCAAATCTGCTACATCTGGAATATAAATTCTACCTTTATAAGTGAGAAGTCCATCTTCTTCCAAATTATATCCCTCATAACTCTTCTCAAGACCTTGCTGCTGCAATTTTCCTTTTACCTGTTCATACAATTCATCTCCAGCAGCATGACTAACAATCTACTGCCTCAAATCCAATTGGCAAATACTAAGAGACGCCACATGCATTTCTTGCATCTTCCTGCTGAGTGCATTAGCTACCTTATTCTCTTTTCCCTTTATGTGCTTGATTTCAAAATCAAACTCACATAAAAACTCCAGCCATCTTGCTTGCCTAGCATTCAAAGTAGGCTGATCAAACAAATACTTCAGTCCACAGTGATCTGTTCTGAGCTCAAATTTCCTACCCATCAAGTAATGCCTCCACATCTTGAGAGCATGTACTATGGCTGCAAGCTCTAGATCATGAGTGGCATAGTTCTTCTCATGTTCCTTCAGCTTTCTTGACTCATAACATATCACATGGTTGTATTGGATAAGGACTCCTCCAATCCCTTGTCTGCATGCATCGGTACACACCACAAAATATTTCTCTGGATCTGCAATGTTCAATACTGGTGCACTGGTGAGAAGATCCTTCAACCTCTAGAAACTTTCCTCACACATCGATGTCCATTTGAACTTCATCCCCTTCTTTTGCAAAGAAGTGATAGCATGTGCAACTTTGGAGAATCCCTCAATGAATCTCCTGTAGTATCTTGCAAGTCCCATAAAAGATCTTACATCTGTCACATTTCTTGGAGTAGGCCAATTCATAATGGCTTCAATCTTTTCAGGGTGCACAGATATACCTTCCTGTGAGATAATGTGACCCAAATACTGAATTCTATCTCTATAAAAGTCACACTTGCTCAGTTTGGCATACAACCGGTGCTCCCTGAGCAATTACAATGTCAATCTCAAATGCTCTTCATGCTCTTCCTCATTCTTAGAATAAACGAGAATGTCATCAAGGAAAACAAGAACAAACTTGTCCAAATACTTGCTGAAGACACTATTCATAAGGCACATAAATGTAGCTGGCGTATTTGTGAGACCAAATGGTACCACTACAAACTCATAATGTCCATACCTTGTCCTAAGGGCTGTCTTATGAATGTCTCCATCCTTGATTCCCACCTGATGGTAACCAGACCTCATGTCAATCTTGGAAAATACCTTTGCTCCCTTCATTTGATCAAAGAGGTCATCAATCCTAGGAAAATGATATTTATTCTTCACAGTAACCTTGTTCAACTGTCTGTAATCAATGCATAACCTGAGTGTACCATCTTTCTTCTTTACAAACAGAACTGGTGCTCCCCAAGGAGACATGCTCGGTCGGATATACTTCTTTTCCAACAGCTCTTGCAGTTGCATCTTCAATTCTAACATCTCCGGTGTACTCATCCTGTAGGGTGCCTTGGACACTGGCGCTGCTCCTGGCACAAGTTCAATAGTGAAATCAATGTCCCTCTTTGGAGGAAGCCCTGGAATCTCATCAGGAAACACATCCCTGAATTCCTGTAACACCTGATAGTCCTCCAACCTTGGAGTTTCATCTCCTGATGTCTCCAAAATATGAGCTGCATACAACTGGAAACCCTTCCTACAGAACTTATTTAATTGCATTGCTGAAACTTGCCGTACTGAAATCACCTTTGGAATACCTTTCACAACTACTAGGTTCCTTTCTTCATTCATGCATTCGAAATTCTTATTGTAACAGTCAAGCTTCACCCTGTGAGCTTCTAACCAATCCATTCCAATGAGAACATCATAGGAACCAAGCGGTAGAACATTCAAATCTACACAAGTGACCAATCCATCCATGACCAATGGACATTTCTCTACCACTTCACTGACCTTTCTCTTAGTTCCAGTAGCTAGATGAATTAACCAAGACATCCTACGCTTTACCTTCTTAAAAACACAAATCTCCACTACTCTTGGAGTAATGTAACTGTGCGTAGAACCAGGGTCAATCAAAATAGAAATAGATTGTTCAACAATCTTACCTGCTACTACAACCACAGTTGACTGGTGATCTTCCTGACAGTCCTCCAGTGCTACATAGATTTTAGGGACTACCCTTGCTACTTGACCCACTGTTTCTACTTCTTGAACGTTATAAGCTGGCCTTGCACTCTCATTCTCGAGTGAACAATTTCTGCGCATGTGGGGTCCTCCACATTTCCAACATTGAAGGGGTCCTCTATTCTGTTGTGGATCCTTAGGCTTTTCTCCTATCACTCCAATTGGCTTACTCGCAGCTTGGGATGGCTGCTTCTGCTGATTCCTAAAGTTAGAAGGTTTTAAACCTTTCTTTCTTTGGTCAAACTTCTCATTATTCTTGTCCTTCCATGCCTTATGGTAATCCGGCTTACCTTTGATTTGCTCATAGCAATACTTAGCCTTCCTTATTGCCTCTTCAAGAGTTCTAGGTTCATAAAACTCAATTCTATCTTTGTAAGACTGGGGTAATCCACTCAAAAAACGTTGGAGCTTCACTTTTTCATCTTTGATGTATCGGACATACCTTAACAGCTCCAAAAACTTATTTGCATATTCTTCCATGTTCTGCTGTCCCAATCTCAGCTCATGGAAATCCTTAATCTTGCCATCATAATACCTATCAGAGAGGTATTTCTGCTTGAAATACTTATTGAACTGTTTCCACTTAAGTCTCCTTTCACTGATCCTCTTCACTTTCTTGAAGTGTTCCCACCAAATGGATGCTCTTCCGTTTAGATTGAATATGGCAACTCTTGCCTTCATGTTTCCTGAATAGTCATGCACTTGAAAGTACTTCTTTATCCCAAGAAGCCAAGCTTCAGCCTCTTGTCCAGTCTTTACCTCACCATCAAACGTGGGAGGTTTAGCTTTCTTAAATTCATCTCAAGAGCGATCCCTATGGTGTCTCTTTCTTTTTCTTTTATGAGAAGAAGAACTTGAATCCCCGCTGGATCCTTTAGAATCAGATGATCCACTAGAAGTCCTCCTTCTCCTAGTACTACTCTTACTGCTTTCTAGTCTTGCTGTACCTCGTCCAGAATCTATCTTTCTTTGTAAGTCTATCAAACTCTGCAACATTGCAGCATTCAACTGATGCTGCTCTTCCTGGGCCTTGATCAAGCTTCTCATCGTGGCTGCAACATCTGACGATGTCTCTTGGAATCTCCTTCTATTAGACTCTATGTCGTCATTTCTATTACGAACATTTTCTCCCATGGCATCTTCTACTTGCTCGTAAGAATCCCAAGCATCATACCCATCATGGGTTCTCATGACTGAACCACCTCTGGCTTATCAACTACACTACCTGGAATACTTCCCTTGAAGGTGACTATGATTCTGCAAATGTGTTAATAACACAAATGTTAGACGCATAACATTGATATAAATCAGAATCACTTACCTTCTCCTGGAATAATCATAAAATAACAAATTTTCCCAAACACAAGATTTTCTTCATCAAAGAACGTCTATCTAAGGGGAACGACGGGGGTCAAGGGGGATTGCGCCCTCATTTATTTTTTTTTATTTTTATTTTTGTAAATCATTGGTTTTCGCGCAATCTGGCCCATAAGATCGCTGCCTCTTTTCTCCTTTTCAGCCCATGAAAATCCACTGAGAAACAGCTCAAAATCCCACTAAAAAACAGTTGAAATTTGCTGGAAAATCCCACTTGAAAAACTCAAAATTTCTTCTGTAGAATCGACTCTCATTTCCACTATCAATCCGACGTTTCGGCAGTCCAAACCACTGAATTCGCCACTGTACATCAAAAATCGGAACAACTAACTTCTTCCCCTGTATCGGCGGTCGAAACAACTATTTTTTTTTTCCACGTTCATCGGCTGTCGGAAACTCTATCCACTAACTTCATCCGATATTTCGGGCCGATCCTCCTTTGGCTTCCGATGTATCGGCGGTCTGATCTTCTAAAAATTTTCGACGTTTTCCATACTTAGACGAATTTTGAATTTTCGGCATCGGCGGTCTTTCCACATCGGAAGGCTAGTTCCTTTGGCTTCCGCAACGACGGCACACCAAACACGAACTTCTTCCGATGGTCGCTTTACTTAGAAAAATTTCAAACTTTTGGCATCAGCAGCCTTTCCACATCGGAAGCCTAGTGCCCTAGACTTCCGCAATAGTGGGCGCACGAACACTACCTTCTTCCGATCGGCCGACGATTTCTACACTTAGAAGAATTTTCAACTTTCTTGCGGCGTCGGCTGTCGCTTCTCATCGAAAGAATTAGTGCTTTTGGATTCTGAAACGACGGCTCCTCAACTTGATCTTCCTCCGATCGGCAGCCCACTTTGTTGTGGCATAGCCCAATCGGAATCAGCAGTATCTTCCTCGTCGAAAGACTTAGTGTTTTTGGATGCCGCAACGGCGGGCGCACGAGCACTTTCTCCCTTTGATAGTCAACGATTTTGAGCCTTAAACCTTTTTGGTGGCGTCGACGATCGGAGGACTTTTCCGTTGGGTGTGTAGTTGTTTCGCCGTCTGAAACGGCGGATGCTCGATCGACTATTTTCCGCCGATGGTCGTCCAACACTTAGAATTTTTCATGATTTTCTTCATCAACTGTGCTCCGTCGGACATACTTCCGCCTAGCGCTTCCGCTACAGTGGAATTCCTTCCCACTAGCTCTTCCGCTACAGCGAAAGTCTTTCTCGCTAGCTCTTCCGACTGCTCCAACACTTAAACAATTTTTTTTTTTTGAATTTTTCGAGTCTGATTCTGCTGGGCAAAAAGGAATACTACCTCTGTCACTGCACCCTTCATGGCTTACTCAGGCCCATGCTTGCAACATGGGCTCTGATACCACGTTGTCACGTCCCCATCCCTCCGATTGGCGAAGAGGATGCGACCCCATGGCGTTAACCATCCGGGCTACCAGCCCCATGAACATGTGAATGCATACAATTGCTGAAACAAAATGCTCAAACAAATGCTTTGACTAGAACATGCACACATGAACATTTATCATGCATAGATGTAATTATTTATCAGAAACAGCGGAAACATCACACATTCATACAAGCATTCTCCCATCATGTTCATTACATTCATTAATAGAAAATATGGTTGCAGAAGTAAAAATGGACAAGATCACTTATCTTATGAAGAAGTCGATCCACAACCAGCTACGTCACTGCAACGTTCCACCCAACCATAGGCCAGCGTGCTCCTTAATCTCTGAGCAACGCTTCCACCCCCGATTTGGGCATGATTCTCCAAGGAATTAGGGAGCAAGCAGGCTTACACATAGCCAAGGATACACAAAGCATAGCCAAGCCAACACAGTGGGTTTATCAGGCCATCCAGGAGTGGGAAAGGCTAAATGCTAAGATGGTGAGCTCATTGCAGAGCCAAGAACACCTACACCAGAACTAGCCTGACTTCTAAGACACCCACACACACCCAACACATGGAATCAGTCCCTTCTCTGCTACACAGTCCCTCAGGCCCTGCATTCCCTTCCAGTGCTATTCAGGGGTTATGGTGAAGAAATCCAGCCCTCTAGCTCTGTCTGTGTGGTTTCCAGCCACCAGGTTTGTCAAGCAAACCAAGCCCTCATCCCTGCTCCCTACACAGTCTGAAGACCAACCATTGCACTCATGCAATTAAATAAGCTGTCATGGCTTAACAGGGAAAATAATTCTCAAGTGAATTATACAGTCCCAAACGTATCACACATCTCACAACAGGGGAAAAACCAGCCCGTCCTGGGAAACAAAACCACAGGGAAAACATACATAGACCACGCTGAGGAAGAGAGAAATGCAGACTTCCAACCAGTCTGTGAAACGAGCAGACTTCCATCCCAAAAATATAAAGAAGACCACAACAATCACGATGTAAAGTAGACCACAGCAACACAACAAATCTCCGAGGAGAATGGTGGAAAACATAACTCACGGGAAGAACAACAGTCCCATTCTCACATTGAAATGACAGGAAAAATTTCATGACCATACCAGTCTGTGAGGAGATCATACAGTCAAAAACGTGAGTGAAAGAGCACGGCTCCCAGCTCGCTGCATGAGAGAACACCAACAGACAATGGTCCTTGCGTGAGGATGAATAGCTCCACCTATGCGTGAGAACACTGCGTGAGAGCCATCAGGCTGTCCTGAGGAATGAATAGACAATCGTGAGGCCTGTGTAGTGAAGGGTGCATGAGCGTTTTTGCATAGTCGTGGGGAGAGTGCAGTAGTGAGTTCGCTGGAGTGATGGCAGTGGTTTCTTTTTCCATTGTGTAGTCAATTGCAGGTGGAGTGTGCATGTGGGAAAGGACTGGCTGTCCTGTCACCCCACTCCCAAAGACAATAACTTCCTCAACCACCAGTAGCAATTCTTAATGGAGGTGGTTGGGTAAGACAAGGTGGAGACACATGGGTTTTTCCCTCATTGGCCAAGGTTTGACAATTTCCCCACCCTTATGCTTGTGAAAATCATGCCCCTTCTCATTTTAGTTGCCGCGAATGTAGCTGGTCAGATTCATTTAATTAAAGATGCATATTTACATGATGATGATTCAATATGTATGCCGCATGCCCCGATATACCATCGGTGAAAAATTTAAGTCCAAAACATAGCATAACCGATCAGTGGTGGGGCCTTGGCCTTTAGCTCCACACCATGATCATTTACAATATATACATCATGTACATTTAATGCAACGGGGTCAAAATCGGGGTGTTACACTGTCGGAGTTGAACTGGAACGATTTTGTGTTGGGTATAAATCCTTCTGCAGATTTTGTTCTTCGTTTTCGTCATTTGGTGGTGGTGGATACTCTTGTCACAATTCTTCTTCTTCGTGTACTAGTTGATCTTCTGGCACCGAGATGCGCCATTATTTTGGCCATTCATCAACAATGGATTCAACATCTTCCATGACATTATGAATTCTGTCGCCAACCATTGGCAATGTGGGTCCTGGTGTGGTACATGTTGACATGGTGTGCACCATATTAATCTATCATAGTAATCTAGGGAATAAAACACAGTCTTATAAGAGATTAATAACAATAAAGCATGAAAATGGTGAAATAGTGCTACAAAATGAGTATTCGCTCTGTATATTCACATAAAGAATGAGTAATACAATACAATGATCATGTTTCAAGCATGAATGAAAAAGCAATTCGAATTCCCAAGGAGGTCATTTGAATTTAATGAGTGAGTCTAGCTTAACTGAATGTAAACCACAGTCCACACAAAAGTTAACCACTAATCAAAACCCTAATTGACTCAACTGAGCCCTAACTGAAGTCGGATGTGCAATAAATAACTGAGTCTAACTAAAAGTAGCTCAGACACATGTCACTACAAGCTAACCAACAAATGGTAGCGCATCAATGACTCCAATGAACCCCAATGAGGTTAACTGAATTGTAACTAACCATCAGAAGTGGTTGGAGGCGACCCTGTTGACTCCATTTAATTAAATAATCAATAAATAATCAATTTAATGAAGGAAGGCGCTTTCATTGCTCTGTTTAACTGATTGTAACCATCGGTTAGCAATATGGGGCATTAATGACACTCAGATCACCCCCGGAGTGATCCAATTAGCCTCCCCGAATGTAGGAGAAGGCTAAGTTAGCCTCCTTGTTTGAAGGTAGGCGTGGGTGTGATCTTGCTAATGTCATCTAGTGCTCCTCTGATGTCAATTAAGTCAATAAAAATTAAGATAGTGGTTTAAATAGGTCAAATTGACCAAAATGAGTGTGTATGGTGGTAAATGTCTCTAAACCCCCCCCTTAAGCTATGGTCAGGAGGATTAGAAAACATAAAATGCATAACAATGCTAGGGCCTCGAAAACTAAGACCATAGGTCACCCTGTACAATACTGAAACTTAAACAATACTAAAAAACAAACTAAGTGAGGAAAAGAGGGAAAACCCAATGGGAACCCGCCCCCCCCTCAAGCTGAACACTGAAAGTAGTCTGATCACCCTAATGGACTCACCCCCAACAGTGAATGGAGGCAAGTGAACTTCTTTTCTGAAAAGCTCTTGGTGAAGATGTATGCAATATGCTCATCAGTCGGGCAGTATTGTAGAATGATGGTCCTATCATGCATTAGCTCTCTGATATAGTTCATGTGTATCTCTACATGCTTGGTCCTCTACCTGGTAACTGGATCTGTGGATATATTAATAGCACTTTGATTGTCACAAAAGAGAACAGTGGACAAAGTACTACCAAGATCAAACTTTGAAAGAATGCCTTGCAACCAAACTACTTGGATGCAAGCATTCACCGCTCCTCGATACTCGGCCTCTACTGAAGATAATGCTATGGCATCCTGCTTTTTGCTAGACCAGAAAATGGGGCCACCACCAAACATGAATACATATCCAGAAGTAGACTTCTGATCAATAGAATCACCCGCCCAATCAGATTCTGTGTATCCAACCAGCTCTAGCTCGGAGTCTGCAGCATAGTGAATGCCATAGGTCCTGGTTCCCTGAATATACTAGAGGATCCTCTTGGATGCCTTCCAATGAAGATCACGAGGCCACTGCATGTATCTTGATATAGCATCCACGTCATAACATATAGCAGGCCGAGAATGTGTCAAGTACAACAAGCTACCAATCAACTGTCGATAGATAGTGCAGTCCATGGGAGGTGTGCTTTTTCCTTGTTCAAGGGTGATCCCTGAAAGGAAAGGGAATGGTGCAAGCCTAAATTCAGCCATGTTAAACTTGACTAATAGGTTTGATATGTATTTGTACTGATACCATTATCCCATCAGGATTTTGCTCGATTTCAAGCCCCAAAAGTTGTTTTAAGAGCCCCAAATTGCTCATTTCAAATGCATTGTGGAGAGCAGTTTTGATGGCTGAAATAGAAGCAATTGTGCTACCTGTGATTAGTAATTCATCAACATATAAAACAATAATAATCAAATGACCATCAAACTACTGGATATACACATTTGGATCTGACCTACACCTTTGGAAGTTTTGCGAGAGAAGGAAGGCATCCATCTTGGAATACCACTCTCTTGGGGCTTGTTTTAACCCGTATAGTGACTTCTTTAGCTTGCAAACCAAATATGGATCAGAGATGTAGCCCTCAGGATGCTTCATGTATATCTCCTCATGAATATCTCCATGCAGAAAGGATGACTTAACATCCATATGATGCACTTCCCAGTGCTTAGATGCTGAAATTGCCAAAACTAGGCGGATGGAGTCCATTTTTGCAACCGGTGCAAAAGTCTCATGGTAGTACACACCTTGGACCTGAGAGAAACTTTTTCCACCAGCCTTGCATTATATTTGTAGGTGCTACCATCAGCAGGAACCTTGGTCCAAAACACCCACTTGCATTGAACCAATTTCCTTCCCGGAGGAAGAGAAACTATCTCCCAAGTAGTGTTTTTCTGAAGAGAATTCATCTCTTCATCCATGGCAACTTGCCATCTCATATCCTTCCAAGCATGGTAGTAGGATTTTGGGTCTGAACTAATCATGAAATAAAAAAATTTGCACAGCAAACTATCAGGACAAGAGAGCGCAATACCTTCTCTTTGGAAATCAGACCGGGTTCTCCTTGGATCATCTAGATTTCCAATGTTATCTCTTGCGGAGGAGAGTGTCTGTCGGGCCCATGTAGGAAGATGATTTTGTACTTCAGGTTTTGATTCAACATCTAATGTTTGCTGCAAATTGATATAATAAATCAGAGGATCCAAATCAGGGTCATCACCCCCAATTTCATCATCCAAATATTCAATAGAATAGGAAGGAAATTCAGCAGTTTTCTCCTTCACTATTTCCACCTCCTAAAGAGACTCATAGAACTTGACACTCCTTTCGATGATGATAAAAACTGTTTTGATATCTAGAAGGTTGAAACCTTTTAATTCAATAGGATACCCAATAAATAGACATTCTATGCTTTGTGGTTGCAAAGCCCTCCTTTTATCAAGTGGAATTCGGGCCCATGCAGTGGACCCAAACACCCGCAGGTTCGACACATCCGACTTGTGTCCGAAGTATGCTTCGAAAGGGGTATTCCCTTTCACAGATGAGTGTGGCACTCTGTTCTAAATTTATGCTGCAGCATGCATGGCTTCAACCCACAAATTTGCAGCAAACTTCTTTGATTCTAGCATACAAGTGGTCATCTCCTTGAGAGACTGATTCTTCCTTTCCGCTACACCGTTCTGCTGGGGAGTGTAGGGAATTGAATGTTGGACCTGAATACCACTTTGGGAATATATGTGCAGAAAATAATTATTGACATACTCCCCGCCATTATCATATCTCAATATCTTGATCTTAATCCCAGAGGCATTCTCGATTAAGGCCTTCAGTTCGGTGAATTTTTCACATACTTCAGACTTCTTTTTGAGAAAGAAGACCCATGTGTACCTTGAAAAATCATCAATAAAAGTCAGAAAATACCTTGATCCATTCATGGATGTGACAGGCATTGGACCACTGATATCAGAATGTATCATCCCCAAGATGCATGTAACTCGGTTTTCCTTCCCCCGATTGAACTTGTGCTCAGGGTGCTTTCCAACCACACAATCCTTGCAAATTCTAGTGGTTGCTTTGATGACCAGGAGGCCTTCAACCATGGATTTTTTCTGTAATTGATGCAAGTATTTTAAATTGAGATGGCCAAACCTCTAATGCCATAGCCTACTAACTTCATTTCCATGAGTTAACAGTGCGGTGGGCTTTGCATCTGCCACAAAGTGGGAAAACTCATAGGCTTTTGCATGATGGTTTGCAAGGCCTTTAGAAACAAGTTTCCCGGATGCAAGTTTCATTATCTCAACATCATTTGGGCTGAAATATACTCTCTTAGGCACTCATGTATGTGTCATATAATAGACACTAAGGATATTTGATGCCAGAGACAGTACATACAAAACATTTGAAAAATAGCCATTCTCAAGATCAACCGTACCTTGTCCTTCTGAAATGATGGTGGAGTCATCTCCCATGTGGATGGGGATGGATTCACCGGTCTCCAAGGATGAGAAGGAGTCTCTTTCATCCATCATGTGGTTCAAAGCTCCATAATCAATCAAGAGTGATTTGTACTTCAAATTTCTTGCCATGAGGGCATGACCTCTTTCATGTTGTGGTTCCCGATCTTATTGATCTCTCCTTCGAAAGCTTTCTGGAAGATTGATGTGATTTCTCACAAGGAGAGAAGTAGCTTCATCAAGCTTCTTCTTCATGTAGGCATGTTCAGGGTGGAAGCCCTTCCCATAGTATGAACACTTGACTTTTTCCTTTCCATGATGCCCTTTTCCTTTGTTCTTCATTGAGCTAGAAGACTCATCATGCTGCTGGTTTTCAACTTTAGGCTTAGGAGCTTCGATTTTAGTTTTTGGGTTCTTCTGCTGCTTTCCTTTACCCTTTAGATCTTTGGGCCCCGAGACATGGAGGGCTTGATCACGGGAGGATCTGATGATCCTCATCTGGACAAGATTATCATGTTCACTTGTTAGGGACTCAATGAAGGCATTGAGTGTAGGCATCTTCCATTCAGGGGTTGTGAGCTTCCCCGCATGAAATATACAGACAAAAACTAAATAATCAACTGCAAGTTTGGAGAGTATGGCGAGGATGAGTTGATCATCCTCCTTCTCCACCTTGCATTGCTTCAATAGTAAGACAATGTGCTTGAACTTTGTGAAAAAGTAATTCAAGGTCTTGAAATTGGAATGGTGGAGAGACATCAATTCATTTTCGAGTTGGTAAACTCTCAAATCATCCTACTTTCCATACAAGGTTTCCAATTTGTCCCAAATTTCCTTTAGAGTCTTCAATCCTGAAAGATGGAAAAGAAGATCCTGGGAAACAGAGAGGCACAAGAATCCGAATGCTTCATCCTTCTTGTTCAAGAATCTAGCTTTGTCTGTCACAGAAGCAGGCTCTTTGTTAGTTTCCATAGTCACCCTATAGAGTCCTATGGCACGTAGATGGATCTCCATATCTCCTTTCCATGAGTGGAAATTGAACGGAGTCAAAATATCTAGGGAAGAAGCCATCTGAATCTGTTGGAGCGAATGCTTTCACCTGTTAAAAACCTGAAAATCACAACAAAAAGGGCAATGTAAGGTCGAAAATCCTGCACATTTTAGGATTTCATCATACCCAGCATAGTCAATCAAGCAAGCTTGATCAACAAGTTCCTTACTTGGGGTATTAAGTGGTAAGCCTTGGCTTCTGGTGCAGTGCTGGATTTTTGAGCTATTGCTCAATTTTCATGCAAGATCTGTCAAAAACCTTGTTTTTGAGAGATTTGAGCTTCGTCCTGCCGTGAGCTCTGATACCATATTAATCTGTCACAGTAATCTAGGGACGAAGACATGGTCTCATAAGAGATTAATAACAATAAGGCATGAAAATGGTGTAAGAGTGCTACAAAATGAATAGTTGCTCTGTATATTCACATAAAGAATGAGTAATACAATAAAATGATCATGCTGCAAGCATGAATGAAAAAGTGATTCGAATTGTCAAGGAGGTCATTCGAATTGAATGAGTGAGTCTAGATTAACTGAATGTAAGCCACAGTCAACACTCAAGTTAACCACTGATCAAAACCCTAATTAACTCAACTGATCCCTAACTGAAGTCGGAGTGCAATAAATGACTGAGTCTAACTTAAAGTAGCTTAGACACATGTCACTGCAAGCTAACCAACAAGTGGTAGTGGATCAATGACTCCAATGAACCCCAATGAGGTTAACTGAAGTGTAACTGACCATCAGAAGTGGTTGGAGGTGCCCCTGTTGACTCCAGTTCATTAAATAATCATTAAATAATCAATTTAATGAAGTAGGGCACCTTCACTACTCTATTTAACTAATTGTAACCATCAATTAGCAATATGGGGCATTAATGACACTCAGATCACCCATGGAGTGCTCCAGTTAGCCTCCCCGAATGTAGGAGAAGGCTAAGTTAGCCTCCTTGACTGAAGGTAGGCATGGGTGTGATCTTGCTGAAGTCATCTAGTGCTCATATGATGTGAATTAAGTCAATAAAACTTAGGATAGTGGTTTAAATAGGCCAAATTGACCAAAATGAGTGTGTATGGTGGTAAATGTCTCCAACACCCCCCCTTAAGCTATACTCAAGAGGAGTAGAAAACATAAAATGCATAAAAATGATAGGGCCCCGAAAACTAAGGCCATAGGTCACCTTGTACAATACTGAAACTTAAACAATACTAAAAAACAAGCTAAGTGAGGAAAAGAGGGAAAACCCAGTGGGAAAACCCCCCACTCAAGCTGAACACTGAAAGTAGTCTGATCACCCTGATGGACTCACCCCCAATAGTGAACAAAGGTTAGGGAACTTCTTTTCTAAAAAATCTCTTGGTGAATATGTATGCAATCCGCTCATCAGTTGGGCAGTATTGCAGAATGATGGTCCTGTCATGCACTACTTCTCTGATATAGTGCATGTGTATCTCTACATGGTTGGTCCTCTGCCTGGTAATTAGATCTGTGGATATCTTAATAGCACTTTGATTGTCACAAAAGAGGACAGTGGAAAAAGTACTACCAAGATCAAACTTTGAAAGAATGCCTTGCAACCAAACTGCTTGGATGCAAGCATTCACTGCTCCTCGATACTCGGCCTCTGCTGAAGATAATGCTATGGCAGACTGCTTTTTGCTAGACCAGAAAATGGTCCCCCACCAATCATGAATACATATCCAGAAGTATACTTCCAATAAATATAATTACCCGCCCAATCAGAATCTGTGTATCCAACCAGCTCTAGCTCGGAGTCTGCAGCATAGTGAATGCCGTAGGTCCTGGTTCCCTGAATATACTGGAGGATCCTCTTGGCTGCCTTAAAATGAATATCATGAGGCTTCTGCATGTATCTTTATATAGCATTCATGACATAACATATATCAAGCCAAGAATGTGTCAAGTACAACAAGCTACCAATCAGCCGTCGATAGATAGTGCAGTCCATGGGAGGTGTGCTTTTTCCTTCTTCAAGGTTGATCCCTGAAAGGAAAGGGAATGGTTCATTCCTACATTCAGCCATGTTAAACTTGACTAATAGGTCTGATATGTATTTGGAGTGAGTGACCATTATCCCATCAAAATTTTGCTCAATTTCGAGCCCCAAAAATTGTTTTAAGCGCCCCAAATCGCTCATTTCAAATGCATTGTGGAGAGCAGTTTTGATGGCTGAAATAGAAGCAACTGTGATACTTGTGATTAGTAAGTCATCAACATATAAAACAATAATAATAAAATGACCATCATACTTATTTATATACACATTTGTATCTGATCTACACCTTTGGAAGTTTTGTGAGAGAAGGAAGGAATCCATCTTGGAATAGCACTCTCTTGGGGCCTGTTTTAACCCCTATAGTGACTTCTTTAGCTTGAAAACCAAAGATGGATCAGAGATGTAGCCCTCAATATGCTTCATGTATATCTCCTCATGAAGATATCCATGCAGAAAGGCCAACTTAACATCCATATGATGCACTTCCCAATGCTTAGATGCTGAAATTGCCAAAACTAGGCGAATGGAGTCCATTTTGCAACCGGTGAAAAAGTCTCAAGGTAGTCCACACCTTGGACCTAAGAGAAACCTTTTGCCAACAGACTTGCATTATATTTGTAGGTGCTACCATCAACAGAAACCTTGGTTCGAAACACCCACTTGCATTGAACCAATTTCCTTCCTGAAGGAAGAGAAACTAGCTCCCAAGCAGTGTTTTTTTGAAGAGATTTCATCTCTTCATCCATGGCAACTTTCCCTCTCGAATCCTTCCGAGCATAGTAGTAGGATTTTGGGTCTGAACTAATCATCAAATAACAAGTTTCGGAAATCAAATTATCAAGACAAGAGAGTGCAATACCTGCTCTTTGGAAAATTAGACCGGGTTCTCCTTGGATCATCCAGATTTCGAATGTTATCTCATGCGGAGGAGAGTGTCTGTCGGACCCATGTGGGAAGATGATTTTGTACTTCAGGTTTTGATTCAGCATCTGATGTTTGCTGCACACTGATATCAGAAATTAGAGGATCCAAATCAGGGTCATCGCCCCCAATTTCATCATCCAAATATTCACTAGAATAGGAAGGAAATTCAACAATTTTCTCTTTCACTAGTTTCACCTCTTGAAGAGGCTCATCAAACTTGACACTCCTTTCGATGATGATATGTTTTGTTTTTATATCCAACAGATTGAAACCTTTTGATTCATTAGGATACCCAATAAATAGACATTCTATGCTTTGCGGTTGCAAATCCCTCCTTTTATCAAGTGGAATTCAGGGCCATGCAATGGACCCAAACACCCTCAGGTTCGACACATCCAGCTTGTGTCCAAAGTACGCTTCGAAAGGGGTATTCCCTTTCACATATGATTGTGGCACTCTATTCTTAATGTATGCTACAGCATGCATGGTTTCATCCCACAAATTTGCAGCCAACTTCTTTGATTCCAACATACAGGTGGTCATCTCCTTGAGAGACAGATTCTTCCTTTCCGCTACACCGTTCTACTGGGGAGTGTAGGGAATTGAGTGTTGGACCTGAATACCACTTTGGTAACATATGTGCAGCAACTCATTACTGACATACTCCCCACCATTATCAGATCTCAAGATCTTGAACTTAATCACATAGGCATTCTCGATCAAGGCCTTTAGTTCAGTGATTTTTTCACATACTTCAGACTTCTTTTTGAGAAAGAAGACCCATGTGTACCTTGAAAAATCATCAATAAAATTCAGAATATACCTTGATCCATTCATGGATGTGACAGGAATTGGACCACTGATATCAGAATGTATCAGCCCCAAGATGCATGTAGCTCGGTTTGCCTTCCCCCGATTGAACTTGCGCTCAGGGTGCTTTCCAACCACACAGCCCTTGCGAATTCTAGTGGTTTCCCTGATGACCGGGAGGCCTTCAACCATGGAGTTTTTCTTTAATTTCTGCAATTATTTGAAATTGATATGGCCAAACCTCTCATGCCACAACCTACTAACTTCATTTCCATGAGTTAGCAGTGTTGTGGGATTTGCATCCACCACAAAGTGGAAAAACTCATAGGCTTTTTCATGATGGTTTGCAAGGCATTTAGCAACAAGTTTCGCATATGCAAGTTCCGTTATCTCAACATCATTTGGGCTGAAAGAGACTCTCTTAGGCACTCCTGTATGTGTCATCTGATAGACAATAAGGATATTTGATGCCAAAGACGGTAAATACAAAACATTTGAAAAATATCCATTCTCAGGATCAACCATACCTTGTCCTTTCGAAATGATGGTGGAGTCATCTCCCATGTGGATGGGGATGGATTTTCCGGTCTCCAAGGATGAGAAGGAGTCTCTTTCAGCCATCATGTGGTTCGAAGCTCTAGAATCAATCAAGAGTGATTTGGACTTCGAAGTACTTGCCATGAGGCATGAGATCTTTCATGCTGTGGTTCCCAATCTTGCTAATCTCTCCTCAAAAATATTTTCAAAAGATTGATGTGATTTCTATCAAGGAGAGAGGTAGCTTCATCAAGATTCTTCTTCATGCAGGCATGTTTAGGGTGGAAGCCCTTCCTGCAGTATGAACACTTGACTTTTTCCTTTCCATGATGTCCTTTTCCTTTGTTCTTCTTTAAGCTGGAAGACTCATCATGCTGCTGGTTTTCAACTTTAGGCTTAGGAGCTTTGAATTTAGTTTTTGGGTTCTTCTGCTGCTTTCCTTTACCCTTCAGATGTTTGGGCCCCAATACATGGAGGGCTTGATCACGAGAGGATCTGATGATCCCCATATGGACAAGCTTATCATGTTCACTTGTTAGGGACTCAATGAAGGCATTGAGTGTTGGCATCTTCCATCCAGGGGTTGTGATCTTCCCCACATAAAATGTAGAGACAAAAACTAAATAATCAACTCCAAGTTTGGAGAGTATAGCGAGGATGAGCTGATCATCCTCCTTCTCCACTTTGCATTGCTTCAATAGTAAGACAATGTGCTTGAACTTTGTGAAAAAGTCATTAAAAGTCTCGAAATTGGAAGGCTGGAGAGACATCGATTCATTTTTGAGCTGGTAAACTCTCAAATCATCCTGCTTTCCATATAGGGTTTCCAATTTATCCCAAATTTCCTTTGGAGTCTTCAATCCTGAAAGATGGAAAAGAAGATTCTGGGAAACAGAGAGGCACAAGAATTTGAATGCTTCATCCTTCTTGTTCAAGAATATAGCTTTGTCTTTCATAGAAGGAGGCTCTTCTTCAATTTCCATAGTGACCCTATAGAGTCCTCTGGCATGTAGCTAGATCTCCATATCTCCTTTCCATGAGTGGAAATTGAACGGAGTCAAAGTATCTACAGAAGAAGCCATCTGAATATGCTGGAGCGAATGCTTTCATCTTTTAAAAACCTGAAAATCACAACAAAAAGGGCAATGTAAGGTTAGACAGCCTGCACATTTCAGGCTTTCATCACACCAAGCATAGTCAATCAAGCAAGCTTGATCAACAAGTTCCTTACTTGGGGTATTAAGTGGTAAGCCTTGGCTTCTGGTGTAGTGCTGAATTTTTGAGCTATTGCTCAATTTTCATGCAAGATCTGTCAAAAACCTTGTTTTTGAGAGATCTGAGCTTCGTCCCACTGTGAGCTTTGATACCATATTAATCTGTCACAATAATCTAGGGACTAAAACATGGTATCATAAGAGATTAATAACAATAAGGCATGAAAATGGTGTAATAGTGCTACAAAAGGAGTAGCCGCTCTGTATATTTACATAAAGAATGAGGAATACAATACAATGATCATGCTGCAAGCATGAATGACAAAGAAATTCAAATTCCCAAGGAGGTCATTAGAATTAAATGAGTGAGTCTAGCTTAACTGAATGTAAGCCACAGTCAACACTCAAGTTAACCACTGATCAAAACCCTAATTGACTCAACTGATCCCTAATTGAAGTCGGAGTGTAATAAATTACCGAGTCTAACTGA
The DNA here is from genome assembly GCA_001517045.1 of Pseudotsuga menziesii. Classification (NCBI taxonomy): domain Eukaryota; kingdom Viridiplantae; phylum Streptophyta; class Pinopsida; order Pinales; family Pinaceae; genus Pseudotsuga; species Pseudotsuga menziesii. The sequence goes on along the minus strand of LPNX010004450.1, from coordinate 72,127 downwards.
AATTAGATCAGACACATGTCACTGCAAGCAAACCAACAAGTGGTAGCACATCAATGACTCCAATGAACCCCGATGAGGTTAACTAAAGTGTATCTGACCATCAAAAGTGGTTGGAGGCACCCCTGTTGACTCCAGTTCATTAAATAATCAATAAATAATCAATCTAATAAAGGAAGGTGTCTTCACTACTCTGTTTAAACCATTGTAACCACCAGTTAGCAATATGGGGCATTAATGACACTCAGATCACCCCTAGAGTGCTCTAGTTAGCCTCCTTGACTGAAGGTAGGCGTCGGTGCGATCTTGCTAATGTCATATAGTGCTCCTCTGATGTCAATTAAGTCAATAAAACTTAGGATAGTGGTTTAACTAGGCCAAATTGACCAAAATGAGTGTGTATGGTGGTAAATGTCTCCAACACACCAATCTCAAATTTAACAACTTGACAAAACCGTTGAACGATGTCGTCATCCAGCCTGTACTGGTTCCTTATCTGGTGCCTTATAGCCTCCCCATGCATAAAGAATTCGATGTTATTTTATATCTGTTGTTCCTTCTAATCCTTATCGAACTAAAGTTTTTGGTATCGTGCTCCTCTGCAGTGCACCAACAGATCTACCCCTTGGTAGCTCGGTGGCTTGGACCATGCAATGAATGAAATTAAGGTTAACAACAAGGAGTAGTGAAAAGGCTTACCCTCCTACTGCAATTCAATGGAATATTACAACAGTTCATTCAGCAAGAACTGTGAGCATTTGATATGAACTCCCTCTGTGCAGAGTTCAACCAGCATGATCACACCCATAGTGCATTGGGTTCAGTGCATCTTGCATGGTAACTTCAAGGGAAATACCTTCGTAGAAAAGTGAACGGTATAATCATTGAAGGAGGATATTAGAAATCCTATGCTATCTGTCTTTACAACGTGCTTCTCCTTCATTCGTGTAGTTATTGGTGCTTCTTGATCCTTCCTTAGAAGTGGCATTAGGTCCATTCCTATGAATGATAGGCTTGTGATGATTGCGATAAGTTCAACATCTACAGATATAGGCTTTCCAACCCATAGGAAACCACCATGAAAGAATACCAACAATTTCTTAACACAGGTTCTTATCGGTATGTCGCGACCAAAATGTGGCATATATAGCAGCGACAATATTCCAGACTGATCCAGTCCTCTAGCCCACTCCATTGGGATAAATTACTTCGGTGCATCTGGTGTACCTTGCACAGTCACCATATAGTTCGCGTGGTCGATGTATTTCTACTTTTTTATGTTGTGGTCAACAAAGGATAACTTCTACAGGTTCGAAAAGATATCCTTCGACACCTTCACTCCTTTCGGAACCAATGATGCTATCAGTGAAGCCCTTGTTCACTTTGGGATTTTTCCTTCGGTGCATCACTACGTCTGGGATAAACTTAAGGTGGTAGCAATTTTTTGTCACAGAATCTTCATCGTCATGTGGGGGTGGTGCTGGGGTTTTTGATGATTTTTGCTTCCTCTTCTGGTCACTTGTATGCTTTCCCCATGTGGTTCTAGATAGATCTGGTCTACCTGCATGTGCTTTTCCGGACGGCCTAACTGGGTTTGGCTTCACAACTGGAGCAGTTTGTTCAACAACTAGTGCAATATGTGCAACACCTAGTGTGGTCTGTGCAGCAACTAGTGTATTTTGTTTGGAAACTAACAGAACCTTCTCTTGCAGTGGAATATAACTAGCAGTATCCTCCATGGCTATCATAGGAGATGCTGGATCAAACTCAGATTCAACAACTATACTTGTGTTGGAGATGGAAATGACCGTGCTATGAACAACTCGCTTCGTATCTCAAGGTTGCAGAGAACAACAAGTCTTCTCTCTTGCAATAGAATGAAATTAACTTGGGTGTGAAGGATGATAGCATGCAACAATTTTCCACAGCTGCTATTTGCACGTGCAAGAAATCAATAGAAATGAATTCGTCCTTTCAGGAACATGGGCGTACCACTTGACTGATTAACGAAACTTTTATGTATGCCACCAAGTATATTTCACTTCAAATGGTGTTTATTTCTGTAAATACGGACGTGACCAAGAAGCACGCCACCATATTTTCTCATATTTTTTGAATTAATGACCTCCAGCCTATCATATCCAGGATTCTGGTATCTCATGTGAAATCATTGCACTCATTGCGACTTAAATTTTATCTTTTTCTAGAGCACCTTTCTTACAATAGTGGCGCATTCCTTGCAACCGATTTTATACCTTCTACGGTGTTCCTTTCTTGCGACATATCAAGTGTCTTCGCTCATAATTTTGACCTTCGCCAGATGCCAAGTCTGTGAAAATTCACTTCTTGCTGCGTCAAACTAGCAGTCTGCAACCATAAATTTTGGCTCATCTTTCTTTCTTTTCTCTTTTATTTTTGTTTTCTTTCCTCTTCCTCTTTCTCTTTTTTATTTATTTTTATTTATTTATTTAATTTTATGTGACCAAGTCACAGCTAGCGTAATATGATTTCATTCGACTCCCATTGACCGATCCTTTAACTTCCGTCCCATCTAATTTTTGTATCTTCACTGCTCCTTCACCATTGATATCTTTGACAATGTACGGTCCTAACCAATGAATTTTTAACTTCCCTGGGTGCTTGAATAATTTGATATCATACATAAGAACAAGAGCTCTAACTTGAAACTGCTTGATCTTAATGTGTTGATCATGCCATACATTTTTTCTTTGCTTTTCAACATTTTGATGAAGCCCTATGATAAAACGTTCTTCTTCCAACTATATTAGTTGAAGTAACCTGTCTTCGACAGCATCAACATCTATCATTTTGGTGATCGCAACAATTCTTAGAATCAATATAATGTACTCCATAGGAATGCAAACTTATTTCCCATACACCAAACCGCAATGTAGTCTGGCCTCTCAACTTCTTAGACGTCGTGCGATATGCCCATAATATTGTGGAAATATTTTGGTCCCAGTCATCTCTTCGAGAATTACAAACCTTTGTCAATGCGTTTCTAGAATTTGTTTGAGTGCTTCAACAACTCCATTTGCTTGAGGGTGATATGGCGTTTTCCTTCCTTGCATGATCTGAAATTCCTTTGTGAGTTCTTCTATCAACCGATTAACAAAATTCATAGCTTGATCACTGATTAAAATCTTTGGGCACCCAAATCTTATCACAACATTTTCAAATAGAAACTTCGGAGCAGTACAATATTTTAATGGCACTACTTCAACCCATATGGTTAGGTGATTAGTTGCAGTGATAATATATCGTGCTCTAGTGCGCTTCTGTGTCGGTCTGATAGGTGCTACGAAATCAACATGACATTTATCAAATGCCTGCAATGTTATATGTGGTACCAATGGCATTTCATCTCTTCAGGGAGGCTTTCTAGTCCTTTGGCAGACATCACAACTACGACAATAATCCTGGGTGTCCACATGCATGGTGGGACACCATAACCCTGCTTGCAAAATCTTGTGCACCATAGTTTTGGCCTCCTGTGACAGCAGCATGTGCTTCATTTAATATCATCATTTTCTTGTGCTCCAACAGACGGCGTCGAAGAATATCATCATGAGCCATCTTATACAAGTGTCCAATGATTAATTGGAAATCTGCAGCATGCACAACCAAGTGCTTCTTCTGTGTCATGGTGAATTCAGCTGGCACATAACCTGTACTTAAAAATTGTATAATATCTTGGTATTGACCATCAAACATGGTTATCACAAACAATTGCACATCGGGAATATTATCTTCCAAACTAGTAGGTTCTTCTCCACTTTCGATCCTAGAAAGATGGTCTGGCCCCAAATTCAATCAACCAAGTTTAACAAATATCTCAAAATCAAATTCTTTTAAGAGGAGAAGCCACTGAAAATCCCCCCCCCCCAACACTGTCTTATTGACCAGGTGTTTTAATGTAGAATGGTCAATGTACACCTTGAAATGTCCTCCAAGTAAATAGTGTTTTAATTTCTACAATGCATATACCATCGCTATCCCTTCTCTTTCCTTCGTGGTATAATTTTTCTTTATAGTTGATAATTTTATGAGTGATCAAATGAAATAGGATGATCAATTGATCCTTCACCAGGTTGCATTGGTATCACGCTGAGTGCAACATATGATGTGTCAACATGAACGTGGAACTCTTTTTCCCAGTCTAGAAACAAAAGCATTGGCATAGTAACCATCTTGTTCTTAAGCTTATCTAATCTTTCTTGGTAGATTATTGTCCATTGAAACTTAGTATCTTTTTTCAACAATTTTTCCATTGGAGAAATCACCTCTGCATATACTTTGATAAATTTCTTGTAGTATCCAATGTGTCCTAGTGTCACACTTAACTGTTTAATTGTAGTAGGTGGTGGTAGGTTGAGGATGATCGCAATTTTGGCTGGGTCAACCAAAATTTCATCACGACAGACCACATGGCCCAACAGAGCTCCAAAAGGTGCGCAAAAAATACATTTCTTCAAATTGAGGGAAATTTTATACTGGAGACAACGTTCTAACATCATTCTTAGGCTCTCTATTTTGGTATTCTATGAGCCCAAATGTTGTCCAATCATTAAAGTATACTTCAAGAAATTTGTGTATAAAATATTTAAAGACAGCTACTGTGATTTTGGAAAAAAATGCACGTGCATTCTTAAGTCCAAAGAGTATTACCATATACTGAAAACATCCCCACTCCATTGCAAAGGTAGTCTTGTGTCGGTCCTCCTTTGCAATCTTGATATGATGGTAACCAGAAAATCCATCAGTGAAAAAGTACATCTCTTTCCCTCCGACATTCTCTAGTACCTCATCTGTAAATGGAGTTGAAAACGGGTCATGTAAACAAGCATCATTCAACTTTCTCAGGTTAGCAAAAATTCTTACTTCACTAGAGGTCTTTTTGTCTTGTACTGCAATTGGGCTAATCCACTCTGATTCCTCGACATGTTCTATAACAACTACCTCTAGCATTCGATCCAATTCATCCTTAACCTTTTCTTTGTATCATGGATTCAATCTATATGATCGTTGTTTGACCAATTTTACACATAATCTCTATATAAAATCAAGGCATTGTATCATATACTACCATCAATAAAACCAACAAACTTAAAGAGGCCATCATGATCATCAATGAAACACATAGAAATAGTTCTATTGAGACTTATATTTATCTAATAATGAATTGATTTGTTTAACCAACAACTTTAAAAATAGATTAAACACATTTATATATTTTGATTAAATATTAACCCTTAACTAACCCCCAAAAAATCAGATCCATTTATTATCATGTAAAATGACTAATGTAACAAATGTATTAAGTGTTATGTGATTTAATTAATATTAAGTTTTATATCACCTAATTAATATAACAAACCTCACAACATCTCCTTCCTATTAAATTATAAGCAGCTCACTACTTACTACTCTAAATACAATTAATCTCTCTTAAATTTTCCATCTTTATACGTATTAACTTAGTAATTATTACTTGTCAATTCAATCTTTCTTACTCACTCCATGAACAAAGAATCGTCCCCATAAAATCTTCTCTAAATAATGACCTCGAAGTCTGCGAAATCGAATCAAGTGAAGAGGATGCTAATATTGCCTCGTAGGGAAACCACTCTATGATTCCGATAAAGGAAGGAAGGAAGGGATACACATCATAAAATCTAGCGCATGAATTCCAATGCAACCCAACATAAATTTCATAGCATATAAATTACATGTGTCACTAGATTTTGAGAGCTACCCAATAATTTTAGCATATTAATTTTAGCTTATTAAGTGTTGTAAGAAAATAATTCTTAGACTTCTTGCAAAGGCATATGGCCCTTGTTTGTAAGCAATATAATGTTCATGATTTTTTCATGAGGAAGTCTTTGTTCATTATTTTTTTTGTTTTTACACATTAGATTTAGGTTGTCAAAGCTTACTGGTTGTCATGAAAATAGGTTATTTTTTTGCCTAGTTTATGGATAAGGGTTTAGATGAAATTAAATTTATTGATGTTGAAGTCTCTAGTTACCAACAAAAGTTATTCCTGGGTAATTCTGCAAAAAGAAAGGGGAAATTACCCAAGGGACAAAAAAGTAGTAAAGAGGACTACATGAAGTCTATAGGGGCAAAATGCTACTTAAGTGAACTCAATCATTATAGATGAAATGGTTCGAAGTGTAAGAATTAGTTCCTTGTGTGTGAGTAATTTGATGAAACTAAAACGAATATGAGAGATTTAGAGCCTTTCTATAATCATATATCTACCTTTCAGGTGGACTCTACCATAAAGTTCCTAGACTTGGATGGCACAATTTTGAATTTTAGCTTGTTGGCGAGGAATTCATAAATATAAATTAGTAATTACTAGTTTAATTTTTTTAAAATTTGGTTATGATATTCTATTAAAAATAATGCAACCAAGATATACAATTGAGTAATACAAAAATGTAGATTGGTTTGATTGTGATCAACAGATATCCAAAATCATAAAAAAAAATGTCTTTGTCTTGATGTTTCTTAGAAGGAAATAGCATAGACCGTTACAAGTATATATCCAACAAAATGTGCCTAAAATGAAAAGATATTTACATAACATGATAATATATTTAGTGAAAATATTCCTAATTTTAGGAATGCCTTAGCTATTCATTTTCATGCTATCGCAATTTTTTTATTTTTATTTTGATGTCTTTCATTAATTATGATACTATTTCATCATCTTTTGTAATTATGATACTATTATAACATATGATTTGGCCTCTTCATTGACCAAATCCTTCTCCTCCTTGTTGTTGTCCTCAGCCTCGAAAATTTCCACCCCGCTTTGGCTGAGGGTAGTGTTGCTGCAACGGATACTGATTTTGTTGATATTGTGGTTGTTGAAATTGTGCTGGTGGATATTGAGCAGGATGATATTGAGGTTGCACTAGTTCATATTGCATCTTCTCATCATTCTTCATCAAGTAGGTATCCATTGTATTCTCTTGTAGCAGCTGAAATGCTCTGCAATCTTTCTCATCGTGTCCTACTAGTTGACAAAATTTACAGTACATACTAGCCGGTGTATTTAAAATCTTCTGTAAATACAAACATTCTTCCAACCTATGGCCTCTAACCTGACATATTCTACACCAAGGCATCCCTTGGGTGTTTATCGAGTTCGGCCCGTGCTCATGCTACGACATAATTCATGAGCGCTAGGAAATTATCCTTATGGTGCCCCTCTGTTCTACACCTTGTACACCATAATTCTTCTTGAATCTCTTTGTATTTCTTGATATCCTAATGTTGTATCGTAAGGTTAGCTAGTTGCGACTAAATCAACATCATTCCTGCACCTATTTTTCCAATCGGTGAGGATTCTAGCTTTATGGTTGTCTCCAGGGCTTTAGTCCGCGATACTATTTTCTGTTGCATTAATGGGATTCAGATGTGCGGCAACAACGCAACAATGAACCATTCCCTGTGTTGTACTATTAGTTTTTCTTAGTATTTGATTAGATTATTTAGGATCTTTATCTGAAAGAATAACCGGTACAACAAGATGTATAAGATATAAAAGATGCACGAGACACAAATATTTTCTCTAGAGAAACCATAAAGGAGAAAACCCCGCAAACTTCCAAAGAATAGTAAGATGATCAAAAGCAGTCATAAGAAGTATTCAACAACTATCTATCTCTCCTCCTCTAACTGTCTCTCTCTCGCATACAAACTTGAGAGTGTGACTCTGTCTATAAATGAGGGAGAGCACCTCCCTATTTATACCCTTTAAAGTCACTGACCAAACATAAGACCCGAGCCTACATGTCATCTCACATGGGGCCTCCCTCTCCAGAGAGACTACAAGTACATATTACATGATGTTACACATGGGACTATTGCCCTGACTTACAATGGAGGTTTTACCTGGTCTAGACACAATTTAGACATCTCGTAAAGGGGTAACACACATCCCAAATGGGGTTACAACAACATTCGGTGATAATATACATCAGAATATCTTCTGAAGTTACAAATACATCAACACTCCCTCTTAACAAGGAAGGTATTCTCTCTCTACACAATCATCAACAAATCTAGTTAGGTTTTCATCGCATCGTCATCATCATGAAGTCATATAGTTGCTTCCATCGTCTTCTTATAATTTGATCATCGTACCATACTATCTATCATTATAAGTTTCTACAGAGCCAACCCTTTTTCATGTTGGATGTAGACCTAGTCCTCTTCCAGGTCTTCATCACATCTCGAGCAAGCTTTCACGTAGAATCTGTCCAGGATCTTCTTCACATTGCCACAACAATATGCTACATCTTCTACCTTCATCTCTTAGTATCCGGATAATCTCTTTTATCCCGCACAAGACCAAACAACAAACAACCAAAGCATCTACGGTCGACCTGCGTTCTATTAAAAGAACCGCCTAGGTGGACCTCTTTTGCTTCATGACCTTATCATCTCAACATGGGAAATTCATATATATCATATATATGGTAGGACTAATTATGACCCAACAACCTCCTACACTAAGACCTTTTTACGTTCTTCTCGTCAACCTCAATCCATTACATTTGAACAACCGACGTCTAGGATCTTTTCCGTTCATAACACCTTCGGGACATATTACGTCTAAGTAACCTGCGTACATGCAAGGGCTCAATATTTACACTTAGACAAACCACGGGGCGTATTACATCCGAATAACCTGTGTACCATTCTAGGGCTCAATATTTACATTTGGATAACCTGTCATAGGACTAGTTAAATTTGAGCAACCTACTACACTAGGATTTTTCCTGCTCGGACAGCCTATCACATTTCCCATGTGAGATAATATGCTTTGTAACATATCAGTACTTATTACATTTGAGCAACCTACAAACTTCGCCAAGATATTACACTCAGACAACGTGTCTTTCTAGCTATGCTAGAACACATCAATCCCTCTTTCAAGGGATCTTTATCTGGATCACTCCAAGTATTTCTCTGAAGTACTCGAACTTCACTCTCGCAAGAGGCTTGGTCAACACATTGGTTATCTGCTCCTCTGTTGCTACATGCTAGAGATTCATTGCTCCTCTCTGCACCATATCCATGATATAGTGGAACTTGATCTCAATGTGCTTCAACTTGTCATGGAACAGTGGGTTTTTCATTAGCTTCACACAAGTTTGATTGTCACAGAAGATGCAAGTCACATCCAACTGGAGATCAAATAAGTCAGACAGTAGCTTTCATAACCACACTGCCTCGTAACTAGTTGAGCAAGCGGCAACAAACTATGCCTCGGTTGTACTCAGCGCCACACATGATTTATTCCTCCTGAACTAGGAGATCATGCCAGATCCCAAACTGAAGCAACAACATGAAGTGGTGCTACCATCCCAATCCGAATCAACATAACCGTATAGGTTAATCTTCTGATTTGCATCATATTTGATCCCATAATCCACTATACCTTTTCGGTACCTTAGAACATGCTTTACCGTTATCAGGTGAACCTATCTCAGATTAGTCAAGAACTGGCTCAAGGTGTTCACCGCAAAGCATATGTCTGGTCTCATATTCGTCAGATACATTAATGAGTTAATCATGTGATGATACATCGTGGCATCGAATTTCTCAGATGAAGCATCACTCATAAGCTTCAAGTTAGATGCCATCGGTGTGGCCATAGCCTTGCAGTCCAACATTTCGAATCTCTTCAGAATCTCCACTGCATACTTCCCTTGCCCAAGGAAGATTCCATCTGCACTCTGCCACACCTCCATATCTAAGAAGTAGTGCATCATACCTAGGTCTTTCATCTCGAACTTTGGAGCAAGTCTCCTTCTTGCATTTGTAATGAGTTCCTCATTGCCTGTTAGAAACAAGTCATCGACATATAGCAGGAGTATCACTAGTCTTCCATCTTCCACCTTGAAATAGAGGTTTGAATATGCTTTACTCTTGGTAAAGCCCAAGCTCATCACGAAGCTATCCATCCCACTGTACCATGTCCTTGGTGCTTGTTTCAATCCATACAAGGCCTTCTTTAATTTGCACACATAGTTCTTCTTGTCATGTGTCTCGAATCCCAGTAGTTTTTCCATGTACACTTCCTCCTCGACTACACATTTCAAGAAAGTTGTCTTGACATCCATTAGGTGTAATTTCCATTTCATAACTATTGCCAAAGGAAGTATGGTCCTTATAGAAGTGTAACTCACCATGGGTGCAAATGTTTCTTCGTACCCTATGCCTTTTTTCTATGAGAAGCCTTGTGCTACAAACCTTGCCTTGTGTTTCTTGATGTCATCTGCAACATGCTTGATCTTGTAGATCCATTTTGAAGTCACAATGGACTTCTTCTCCGGTCTCGAAACAACCTCTTAGACAAAATTCTTCATGATCGATTGATATTCTTCGATCATCACATCCTTTCATCCTTCTTTTTTTAGCTTCTTCATAGATGAGAGGTTCTTTATTAATGATGTCACATAGCAGTGCCCCGTAGCTATTGTAAGGTTTTTCCCTCTTTCTCTCTATGTATTCCATCTTGAGTGTCATACCTTTCAGCTTCTCGTAAAAGCTCCTGTGCCCATGCCCATGCTGGTTTCTTCAATGTATTCCCTCTTGAGTGTCATACCTTTCAGCTTCTGGTAAAAGCTCCCGTGCCCATGCCCATGCCCATGCTGGTTTCTTCATGTGGGAGTCCTTCTCAAAGAATATCTCTACCGGCTCTTGTAGTTCTTTCATATAGTGATCTTCACGGTCTTCTGGAATTGCTTCTCCAATTTCCATGTCTGGCACTCTCGTCTTCAGGTTCCTCGACTTCCTGAACTTTAAGATAATTGGTGTATTGCACCTTCCATTTTATCGAAACTATATCACATTTTTGCGATTCAGTAGCCTACGATTTAAACTTAAATAACAAGGACTCTATATATGTGCGTTTTTCCTCCAGTTTATGATATTTGATCATCAAACGGATCTTTCTGCATATTCACTGACACTCTATTTTCTGCAAAACGAAATTATTTCTAAAACATTATGAAAACAATGAAAACTACAGCGTGCGGGAAAATAACGCCAAGGATGTTGGTTTCAGATTAGAGACGATTGGAGATTTGTGTGTAAGATTTGAGATTCGAAAAAAAAAGTGAGATTCGCACAAGGCAATTTCATCACATCTATGGTTTAAACAAATACCAAAACACTTCAACATTATTATAAATTATAATTCAGACATGTGAGGTTCTGGCATCAGATCACTTGTTGTGCAGATGTTAAGACACACTGTTAAATTGTTTTGCGAAGAGTCCGATCGGAAGAATAAAAATCCACAATGTATCCATTAAGTTTTTTATACAGAACACTATTAAATCCAGCCATTTCCATTAAAAATTATGTACACATAAAAAAGTCATCACTTTTCAAGTTGTCTGTATGTATGATAGTATTCAATCGAATTTTAATAATCTGGATAATAACATCTCATTAGGGTTGGGAGACAAGGGGAGACTCTGAAAGTATTTGCATGCAATTTCAGTACCTCCTTGGCTTTCTGCTTCGTTTTGTCCATGCAATCGATTTGTTGAAGCATACATAGTTTAGACACAGCTCCACAATGAACCATCTCCCGAAGAACGGACGCATTTGGGGAATATAGGCAAAGTGACCAAAGGATTCGCACTGCTTTCTTAGTGGCGATTTCTGAAACCCTAAAAATCTTCTTGGTGACTACAGCAATACCCATGGCGTGATCAGCCATGACAGCCCTTCCTTCTGCATAGTCCAGTAGCATGTCTAATAGATCTAACATCTTTTCACACTTGGATTTCTCCCCTTCTGGAAGTAATTCGATCAAAGAGAATACAGCGCCTGCCTCGATTACCCGTAACCTGTTCTTTCTGGAGTTTTTGCATATTGCTATGAGGACAACCAAGGCAGCCATGGTCGCCTGATGGCAAACTTCACCCGTTATGATTTCTAAGAGCCCTTGGAAAATATCAATCCTTTGCCTGGCAATAAATTCCCAATCAGATATCCAAGTGGAAACCTTCTGCAATAAAACAGCCGCGTGAAATCTAGCTTCACTGGTTCCCTTATGCAAGATCAAGGCCATCGATCTAATGCTCTCTGCCTCTGACAGAGATTTTGCAGTTTCCTGGGTCATAGGAAGAAGATGCAATATACCCAAAGTTTCTTCCCAAGAACTGAACTTTTCATTGTTTTTCTCTTCACAGCAAGACGAATTGAACAGCGAGGCCAGAACGAGACTCGAACTTGACTCCGCAATGCACCGTCTGTTTCCCTCGCTCTCTCGCGCAAGGGAACGCAATTTCTTCAATGCATTGATGCTTTGGATTGATGGAGATCTGCATGCAGCTTCAAGTAGCTTCGAGACTTGATCAGAGTCGATGGGTGGCCTGGGCGTAGGGATTTGCTCAACGCCCTTGGAACTATTGGCAACGCACCATCCCTTAATGAGGCGACGCAGTGTATGGTTGGGAGTTAAATCGAAATTCTGTAGCGGCTGCATTGTAGCAGGACATGTTTTCTTCTTGCAGGAAAAGATCCAATGCTCTATGCTTTCTCGATCATATGTGACACCCGTGGGCAAAGTCACTGGATCTCTTATCAGCTCATGGATATAGGGCACCTGAAGTATGAAGGAACCTCCACCTCCAAATAATTTTGTGCTGAATCCATGAGAAAAACTAAAAAATACACACAGAATCAATACACCGAGATAACAAGTTACTCTAATGAGTTTGACAGAACGGCAGGCTTGGTATTACTCTAATGCCGACCTGAGCTCATATGAATTAAGATTACCATCTGTGTATATATAGCTTCCCTTGCGCAGTTCTCAATGTCAACGCATTTGATCAAATTCTTCACTAGCCAATTGTTATGTGGTCAACATTTTCTTTAGTTTGCCAACTGTATGAATTTAAGACACGTTCAAACCAGCAGACAACGTCAGTTTCCAACGCATCACGAATCGATCTGATATTGCTGATTGAGTCCGGAAGCCACCGACGGCCCCTAGCCACAAATTATCAGTATTGACTTTAAAGCCAACCCTACCAAAAGCGACGTTAAATTTGAACACGAGGGTTTTTATTTCAAACAATTAAACGTGTGAGATATTCTGGCTGTCACTAAATAAACTACGCCATAACAATTAATTTTTTTTTTAATATCTCATCCAGGGAAGGGCTGGAATTTGACGGGCTATGGGATATTCTTTTTGTCATGTATATTTTTCCGTCAAATTCACTTTATATTTTAGAATAATCATCAAATAAAACCTTGAAAACATTTAATATAATGTAAAGACCTGTCAATTATATATAATGTGAAAACCTGCAAAATTGGTGAATTTCTTTTGAAATTCCTGCCATGAATTCCCATCTCATAATATATATATATATATTTAAAAAAAATATGTTATCAATATATATCCCTGTTAAGAGGTTAACATTGTTATATTATATAATTATTATTATAAATATTTATTATATTTAAAAGGATTTAATATTTAAAGTTTATATTTTTTTATCTTAATTTTTTTACATTTAAAAAAAATTATCTATAATTATAGATATAAATGCATTTTTACGTCGTAAGGCGTTTTCTCTCCAAACATCTTCGGAAAAAGACTGTTCCTTTTTGTCGTCTATAGCTCAAATGAGATGCTCCAGCACGTGTTTGATGTTTGTCTGTTGGTTTTCATGTTTACCCACTATGTTGTCGTGGTCGTTCTCGGTATGGGCACGGGTTTTCACGCTTACGTGTTGGAACCCTTGTTCTAGTTTCTTCGCACCATTGCCTCTTCACAGTTTACCTCTTAGTCTATATGCAGTTTTCTTCATAGTTGATTATATGGGGTTTTGCTCTGAGGTAAATCTTGCTATGCACAATGTAGAAGAACTCATTGCCACAATGAACCAAATGGTCGATGGTTGGTGTACAGGGTGTCTATGTTAGTAATTTTTATTCGAAAAAGAAGGGTTCGTAGGATTTGTTAATGGCGGCCTCCACACATTTTCTCTTCCTTGATTGCGACTTCCCATAATTACTGAAATAATCTAACCCGATCAAGTTTCTGGTTTTGGCAGATGGGTCTCATCCCTAGGATGAAAATTATGGGAAACAAAGGAATAATCCAGCGATACCAGTTGGGATTCCATCCTCAACAGGTATTTTTTCACAGATTTGGCCACATTGCAATCAATTTCTTTCAATGGCATCTTTCCTGCTTCATCTTTTAATCCCATATGTTCTTTTTTCATCAGTATTTTTTGTCACTTGAGAGAAGTTCACATCAGTTTCTCTCAAAACTCCCTTGGCTCCCTGGTTTAAAGAAGTGTAATGCCTTTTCCTGTAACCATGTTTCCATCTTGATCCCTAATTTCTCCATTTACCCTATTTTCCTCCTGAACCTTGACTTCTTAATTTCCATATTTTTATCGTAGGCCCTAATTTCTCCATTATCGCAAGTAGCTATGATTTTGTAAAACTGCTTGGGTATTTTTGGAACTTTGCTATTTGTAGTATTTAGATTCAAGAAATCTATTATTGGCCCTATCTGTGGTTTCGATAGGAGCAAGCTCCTTTTGATAAGAAGACATTTGGGGCATACATTAAACAATATGTCAAGAACGTCACACAGAAGCTGCCTGAAGATCGGCAAGAGGAATTTATGAAAAATGTGGAAGGAGCTGTTAAATGGCTTATTTCCATGTTGAATGACATTCAATTGTAAGTGGTCTTTGAACTTCTAGTGGTTTCATGTTTTAGAAAATAATGCTAAAAACATGTAATATAGAGGAAAGTGGATGTGTGTTTTTAAATCCTCGCTCTGATTATGGTAATAAATTTTAGCTTTGCTTGTTTAACATCTTGTTAACTTCACCTTTTTGCAGATGCAATCATCTGTTTTATTTTGTATTTATCAATTAAGGAATGCCACTTACAGCATATTTAATTATTTATATCTGCCCTAATTTGTGGGGTTTTTAGAACTTGTTGTGACTCTTTATTTATATGTGTCCAAATTTATGGGGTTTTCAGAACTTTCTATGGATGTTTATTTATATGATTATATCTACCTAATTTGTGGGGTTTTCAGAACTTTCAATGGTTGTTCTGGGGTTTTTAGAACTTTCAATGGCTGTTCTTTTCTTGGTTTATATTTCAGCTTTTGCTGTGGAACACAAAATAGAATACAATCTATTTGAAGACCAGTTTTGAAGTTACTTTCACCACAATCAAATCTAACAGAGGTTTATGGTGTGTATTTTAACAATTTTACTCGCCAAAGCATGAGGGAAGACGGTGCTCCGGTGTTTGCATATTACAAGGAAGGAAGCACTAATCCCACTTTTGTGTATTTCAGAGATGGATTGAAAAAAGTCAAATCTTAATCATCTTTCCTGCCTAAGAAGGAACTTATATCTCCAGGAGCATATGTGCATTGAGTAAAGGGGTTAGTGATTAAGGTCTAGTGTTTGGTAGGCAGAGATAGACTTGTTAATATGACAAGGTAATTTTCATGAGAAAATTAGATAACCATGCAATGGTGGTAATGGTAATGCTTCTAATGCTTCAAAATATATATATTAAGGATCCGCTTGTAATTATGTTATATTGCCTGGCAAAAGTGGCTTCGATTTAAACCCATTTTTCTGAACTGTTTTGGATTATTCGATGGTAGTGTTTAATGTGCCGTGGAATTTGTAACTATTAGAAACTTAAATTTTGTTCAAAGAACTTGGGATGCTAAGATTTGAGGTATTTGTGATATGTCTCTATTTAATGTAGAACTTCATTACTCTGTATATAGATGCTATACTAATATGCTAATTCTCTTCTTATCAGGTAAAAGGTGAGCCAAACATATCGTACATTTGCTCTCGTTACTATAGAGCCCCTGAGCTTATATTTGGTGCCACTGAGTATACTTCTGCTATTGATATCTAGTCCATGGGTTGTGTATTGGCTGAGCTGCTTCTTGGTCAGGTAAGTGGATTGTTTCCAATTTGAGAATAAAGGCTTTCTTTTGAGAGGAGGTAGCAATACTGAGTTTTCAGTTGGCAGTCTTCTCTAGGACACCATACTTACATGTTATGATTTGTAATTTTGTCCATCCGTTATTTCCTGGTGAGACTGCAATAGCTCAGTTAGGGGAGATTGTCAAGGTAAGAAAATGTTACTATCGTGGGTTAATATTAGACTTTGCTACATGACAGGAAATTGGAGAATATTGAGGTTTATAATATTGTATAATGTTTTGGTTTACGTGTGTTTATGGGTGTAGATCCTTGGAACTCCAACACGAGAGGAAGTCAAATGTATGAATCCAAATTATAACGAGTTTGGGTTTCCACAGATTAAGGCTCACCCTTGGCACAAGGTTCATATACTTATCTTCATTTTCATTTACTATTTGATAACTTCTCCTTTCACAGTAAGTTTAAAAATTAACAGACTTGTTTTCTCAGATTTTTCACAAGCACACACCTCCAGAAGCTGTAGATCTGGTTTCTAGACTTCTTCAGTACTCGCCAAACCTTCATTGCACTATTGTAAGTAATTAAATGAATAACATAGATTTAAGTTTTTCTTTTATACCAGTCTTTCACATGATTCGTTTTTCCATGTTTTTTGATTGAGACATGGCAATGCAATTACTCTGCTGCAGCTTGAATCTTGTGTGCATCCTTTATTTGATGAGCTTCAAGATCCCAATGCTTTCTTGCCCAATGGGCGCCCTCTACCCCTGCTTTTCAACTTCAAACAACAGGGTAAGACTATAATACTGCTGTTGTTTTTTGCCTGATGTTAGTTTTTTTGTGATTGACTCATAAATAGTATTCTCTTTTATTAAATTATGCTAGAAATTTCTCGCAGAAATTAAGGGAGCTGCTCCTGAGCTTCTTCAGAAGCTGATTCCTGAGCATGCAAGAAAGCAATGTTCGCATCTCAACCCTTATTTGGCTAATTTGGCATGAGTGGATGGCTGCACTCATGCATATTACAAGGAAGGAAGCACTAATCCCACTTTTGTGTATTTCAAAGATGGATTGAAAAAAGTCAAATCTTAATCATATTTCCTGCCTAAGAAGGAACTTATATCTCCAGGAGCATATGTGCATTGAGTAAAAGGGTTAGTGATTAAGGTCTAGTGTTTGGTAGGCAGAGATAGACTTGTTAATATGACGAGGTAATTTTCATGAGAAAATCAGATAACCATGCAATGGTGGTAATGGTAATGCTTCTAATGCTTCAAAATATATATATTAAGGATCCGCTTGTAATTATGTTATATTGCCTGGCAAAAGCGGCTTCGATTTAAACCCATTTTTCTGAACTGTTTTGGATTATTCGATGGTAGTGTTTAATGTGCCGTGGAATTTGTAACTATTAGAAACTTAAATTTTGTTCAAAGAACTTGGGATCCTAAGATTTGAGGTATTTGTGATATGTCTCTATTTAATGTAGAACTTCATTACTCTGTATATATATGCTATACTAATATGCTTATTCTCTTCTTATCAGGTAAAAGGTGAGCCAAACATATCGTACATTTGCTCCCGTTACTATAGAGCCCCTAAGCTTATATTTGGTGCCACTGAGTATAC
The DNA here is from genome assembly GCA_001517045.1 of Pseudotsuga menziesii. NCBI lineage: Eukaryota > Viridiplantae > Streptophyta > Pinopsida > Pinales > Pinaceae > Pseudotsuga > Pseudotsuga menziesii. The sequence goes on along the minus strand of LPNX010004450.1, from coordinate 54,470 downwards.
TTCTGCTATTGATATCTGGTCCATGGGTTGTGTATTGGATGAGCTGCTTCTTGGTCAGGTAAGTGGATTGTTTCCAATTTGAGAATAAAGGATTTCTTTCTAGAGGAGGCAGCAATACTGAGTTTTCAGTTTGCAGTCTTCTCTAGGACACCATACTTACATGTTATGATGTGTAATTTTGTCCAGTCGTTATTTCCTGGTGAGACTGCAATAGATCAGTTAGGGGAGATTGTCAAGGTAAGAAAATGTTACTATCGTGGGTTAATATTAGACTTTGCTACATGACAGGAAATTGGAGAATATTGAGGTTTATAATATTGTATAATGTTTTGGTCTACGTGTGTTTATGGGTGTAGATCCTTGGAACTCCAACACAAGAGGAAGTCAAATGTATGAATCCAAGTTATAATGAGTTTGGGTTTCCACAGATTAAGGCTCACCCTTCGCACAAGGTTCATATACTTATCTTCATTTTCATTTAATATTTGATAACTTCTCCTTTCGTAGTAAGTTTAAAAATTAACAGACTTGTTTTCTTAGATTTTTCACAAGCGCACACCTCTAGAAGCTGTAGATCTGGTTTCTAGACTTCTTCAGTACTCGCAAAACCTTCATTGCACTGCTGTAAGTAATTAAATGAATAACATGGATTTAAGTTTTTCTTTTATACTAGTCTTTCACATGATTCCTTTTTCCATGTTTTTTGATTGAGACATGACAATGCAATTACTCTGCTGCAGCTTGAATCTTGTGTACATCCTTTCTTTGATGAGCTTCGAGATCCCAATGCTTGCTTTCCCAATGGGCGCCCTCTACCCCTGCTTTTCAACTTCAAACAACAGGGTAAGACTATAACGTTGTTGTTGTTTTTTGCCTGATGTTAGGTTTTCTGTCATTGTCTCATAAATAGTATTCTCTTTTATTAAATTATGCTAGAACTTTCTCGCAGAAATTAAGGGAGCTACTCCTGAGCTTATTCAGAAGCTGATTCCTGAGCATGCAAGAAAGCAATGTTCGCATCTCAACCCTTATTTGGCTAATTTGGCATGAGTGGATGGCTACACTCATGCATATTACAAGGAAGGAAGCACTAATCCCACTTTTGTGTATTTCAGAGATGGATTGAAAAAAGTCAAATCTTGATCATCTTTCCTGCCTAAGAAGGAACTTATATCTCCAGGAGCATATGTGCATTGAGTAAAAGGGTTAGTGATTAAGGTCTAGTGTTTGGTAGGCAGAGATAGACTTGTTAATATGACGAGATAATTTTCATGAGAAAATCAGATAACCATGCAATGGTGGTAATGGTAATGCTTCTAATGCTTCAAAATATATATATTAAGGATCTGCTTGTAATTATGTTATATTTCTTGGCAAAAGCGGCTTTGATTTAAACCCATTTTTCTGAACTGTTTTGGATTATTCGATGGTAGTGTTTAATGTGCGGTGGAATTTGTAACTATTAGAAACTTAAATTTTGTTCAAAGAACTTGGGATGCTAAGATTTGAGGTATTTGTGATATGTCTCTATTTAATGTATAACTTCATTACTCTGTATATATATGCTATACTAATATGCTTATTCTCTTCTTATCATGTAAAAGGTGAGCCAAACATATCGTACATTTGCTCCCGTTACTATAGAGCCCCTGAGCTTATATTTGGTGCCACTGAGTATACTTCTGCTATTGATATCTGGTCCATGGGTTGTGTATTGGCTGAGCTGCTTCTTGGTCACGTAAGTGGATTGTTTCCAATTTAAGAATAAAGGCTTTCTTTCCAGAGGAGGTAGCAATACTGAGTTTTCAGTTTGCAGTCTTCTCTAGGACACCATACTTACATGTTATGATATGTAATTTTGTCTAGCCGTTATTTCCTAGTGAGACTGCAATAGATCAGTTAGGGGAGATTGTCAAGATAAGAAAATGTTAATATCATGGGTTAATATTAGATTTTGCTACATGACAGGAAATTGGAGAATATTGAGGTTTATAATATTGTATAATGTTTTGGTCTACGTGTGTTTATGGGTGTAGATCCTTGGAACTCCAACACAAGAGGAAGTCAAATGTATGAATCCAAATTATAACGAGTTTGGGTTTCCACAGATTAAGGCTCACCCTTGGCACAAGGTTCATATACTTATCTTCATTTTCATTTAATATTTGATAACTTCTCCTTTCGCAGTAAGTTTAAAAATTAACAGACTTGTTTTCTAAGATTTTTCACAAGCGCACACCTCTAGAAGCTGTAGATCTGGTTTCTAGAATTTTTCAGTACTCGCCAAACCTTCGTTGCACTGCTGTAAGTAATGAAATGAATAACATGGATTTAAGTTTTTCTTTTATACCAATCTTTCACATGATTCCTTTTTCCATGTTTTTTGATTGAGACATGGCAATGCAATTACTCTACTGCAGCTTGAATCTTGTGTACATCCTTTCTTTGATGAGCTTCGAGATCCCAATGCTTGCTTGCCCAATGGGCGCCCTCTACCTCTGCTTTTCAACTTCAAACAACAGGGTAAGACTATAACGCTGCTGTTGTTTTTTGCCTGATGTTAGTTTTTCTATGATTGTCTCATAAATAGTATTCTCTTTTATTAAATTATGCTAGAACTTTCTCGCAGAAATTAAAGGAGCTACTCCTGAGCTTCTTCAGAAGCTGATTCCTGAGCATGCAAGAAAGCAATGTTCGCATCTCAACCCTTATTTGGATAATTTAGCATGAGTGGATGGTTGCATACCATTTTCTGGTTTTACTAAGAGTGCTTTCTTGTTTGGAATATAAAAGATAAGGAATATATATACTTGGGGAAATTTTGGGCCCCTCTGATGAGCATTTTGCCAAGTTTGCACCAAAAGACTGTAGCATGTTGATCATTCTCACTATGTAGAAATCCTGCGAGCATGTTTTTGTATAATATCAAGTAAGGTATTATCTAGGCACACAGTTTTGTGATTTTCTTGCTCTTCACATGCTCCCATTGGGATCAAATTTCATCACCAGCTATTACTACTCATTCCAGGGGGGTGGGCCAAAAGGTCTTCTAATCATTAGTGTGAAAGCTACAAATAGTCTGACATTGATATGTAAATTACTATTATCAAACTCTTTGGAAATCTGGGATTTTATTTTTTATGCACTTGGAAAAGATACAAAGGCTAAACAGTAAGGTTTCTTTGTGTAAGTTAATTAATTTGGTTAAACTACTAATAATCATGCTTCATGATATCACTTTTGAATAGTCCAAGTACTGTCCTAAGTCAGGAATATAAGGCCCAATTCAGTTTTACCTCAACATCCATGCTTGAATAACTAGGATGTTGCAGTAACTTATGTAAGACGAATTGTTTTGAATAGTGGTGTTGTAACTATTCCTGCAGCCTTCTTCACATTATGCAGCTCATCGCTCAACCATGCAACAGCCTGCAATCCAAATTGCATATAATCATCTTCTTTATTAACAGAAGATTCATCTTTACCATCTATGCCATAAGATGTAGGAATTGAGCTTGAGGCAGATTGATTTGCACCTTCTGCAATATGTTTGCCTTATGATCTTATAATCTCCTGAACAACAAAGTGCACTAAAGTTGTCTTCCCATCTGTCCCTTTAACATCTGCTAGCTTAAGAAGTGTGTTAAGATTGAAAGCTTGTGCACCACTGTGGTAAGTACCAGAATTCATCCAGTTACCAATTTTTAGGATAGCTTCCAGTAATTTCAAGAACAAAATCCTTCCTCTTAGTTCTGCGCATGCGGCCTGTAACAACAGATAACTATAATTCAATTTGAAAATTGAATGAACCCTAACTGTCATTTTAGGAGACAACATATTTTATGGAAGTAGCACATTAAAGTGTACAAGATTCCATTTAACTTCTTCCAAAAATCATGCTTGTATACTATTACTACTGTTTAGCTTTTTCTAGCATGATTCCTATGCTGAGATAATCTAGATTTTTTACATGTATCATCAGGTCCCGAAAGGTCTTTTGCCTTAGGATTGCTTAAGTGAGGTTATGACTTTAGAGTGTGAACATAGTCACACGGAATACACCTAATCTAGGACTTGGGCTTGCAACAAAATATCAAATAATGGATCGCTACATTACCTACCAAAGGGAAGATACACTATTAAAATGATTTATCATGTAATAAGATCACTTTTTTGCATAAAAAAACTAGAGTACCGAGGCAGAAAAGAAGGTAAACTGGCCTCCAATATTGTGAAGGATTTCTTGATAAAATTGATTTCCTCTTCAAATGTTGCCCTAAACAGCATTGCATCAAAACGTTTGAAGGCAAAAGGGATGTCCACTATTGCTTTAAGACACCGCTCTGCAGGGCCAAGTTTTGAAATATCGCCATTGTAGTCTTTCAGTTTAATCTCTTATTCCCGAGTTAGCATAATTTTTACCACTTTCTCCAAGAATTTAGTGTTTACGCCATCCCCTGTACCAAGCAATAAATCTTAGTAAGCCAGTTGATACCCAATTGTCTTGCCATTCAAGCATGGAGTCAACATGAGAAGCTGCAAAAGAATAATAAATTTTGATATATTGCACCTTCCATTTGCACAATTCTATTATTAGAATGATAGTGAAGAAGCTTACCTTCCAGCAATGCATCACAAACTTCCTCTTTTGTCACATCCAAAGCCCTTAAGAGTATGGCAATATTTTGATATTTTCTGCGATCAAGTATTTCTGCATTGTTTCTAGATTGGGAAGCAGGCACTCAAAAGTTTGTCACTTCATTTTTCACTTTTTGGTTGGGATCATAACCAAAAAGAGACTCGATCATTTTTTCATCCAACTTGCCAACCGTATCAATTGGTTATAAACTTATCAAATGACAAGCAAAGAAATAATGCAGGTTGCTAAAGTTTAAAACAATGAAAACAGATTTTGGTGACAGTTTTTATAAATGACAATTGATTTCTCTACCCTGTATTTTTATATTTTTATTCCATAGTCTCACGGAAGGGGCTTCGAGGTTTCTTTCAACATGATTAATTATAGAAGATGTAGACTGCTGCTGAGGATGAAATTAAAAGTCTCGAAACTAATGGATTTTCTCACTAAGAAAAACTTTACAATCTATGAGACAAGCAACAGTTAGAGTTGATAGAATGTCAAAATAAATGGAGTAGTTTGTGTATCACTTAGGAAATAAATCTCTACCTGCTAAATGATACTCCCCATTTTGTATATCAGCTAAAAACTTTCCTACACTGTAGGAGGTTCCATTTCTAAGGGAAAAATTATCTGTATCTCTAATCTCTGTCATTTCCTCGTTTGCAATAATATTGTCAAGGATTTCCTATTTATTATGGTTTTGCTGTAGATTTCAATTTATTCTAGCTTTTGAAGTAGTAGAGGATAGGAATTAAAGGCACATTTTCCTCTAACAAAGTTTCACAAAAGGAAGCATTTACTTAAAATGAATGCATGCATTACTTGTTTTGACATTTTGACCGCTGCCACTTGTTGTTGTCACTACTTTCATATAAATTCTTTGGAGCTTGGAGCTTTATGTAACAATTAATAGTGTTGGTTTTCATGGAAAACTGTTATTTCTGTTATTATTCTTAAAATATAATATATTCAAAGTTTCTTTTTAAAAATGTTGGATCCTTTGAATTCTATGGGCAGTGGTAAATGGAATATGTTGAACCTTTCATTTAATCTTTGTTACCTAGTATCTTGGATCCTTTTATTTATAGTTGGTTTTGGTTATTCCTACATACACAGTAAACATTACTAACTGACCCTACCAACTACTCTTAACCTCTATTCTATATTCCTAACCTTATCCCATTGCTATAAACTCTTATTTATTCTTCATCCATTGCATCATCGCTTCTCCCTCGTTACCTATCCACTATAATGAATAAGAATTCCATTATCCTCTCCCACTCTTTTCAGCACATAAAGGTTGTATATAATGTACATATATTGTGATAGGAATTTGATGTAAACTTACAAGGTCATTTGGATAAATAATTGAAACATTATATATATATTTTTAGTGTACATTTTGTATATATTGTTAACCATAGTGCTGTTAAACTTTTAGAAGAATATGATCAACTCAAGTGGTCCAAGAATAGTGGAACAAGGGTGTACACTATCAAGTTGGGTTGTGCTGCAAGCATTGAAGAATGCCTTCTTTCATATAGAGTCTATTTGCGGAGAGCGGTCTAGAAATCAACATTTCCTTTAAAAATAAAGATTATTTTATGGTTATAAATAGCCAAGAAGCTGTTAACCTAAGATAATAGAAATAAAAGAAACTAGACATGCTAAGAGTTGCATACTTTGCAAGCATGATTTAGATATTGTAGATCACTTGTTCATGGCCTTTTATTTTGAGTTATTTGTTTGCAAGGAGGTAGCTCTTGTCTAATTAGGATAAGATAACAGTAATTTGGTGAACAGCCTCTTCGCACACAAAATGACAAAGAGAAATAAAATGGGGTATGGCAATGGCTATAATATACATATTCCAGCGATGAACAGAAAGATCACCCCGGTGGGATAGATAGACATCTGAATATACTACAATTATATTCCATATTTAATATGTACACATACCAATGAATGCTTAATGAGTTCTATAAACTAAGTCACCTCCAACTCTGGAAGATACAGGTGCAAGTCCAATCATTTTGAGCTGCGAAATTTATCGCTATACAAGACATTGTGTCCCAGCGCCCAATTCAACTGCACAAACTTGGCTAGTGCAGTACAAGACTTTGGCTCTCCACACAGTTCATTTCTACCACACTTTGCTAAATAGATCTCCACAAAGTTCATTTCTACCACGCTTCTACGCTTGGACTGTAAAAACCCCAAATTTTCCGAAAAATTTTAAAATTTTAAAATTACATATTAATAACATAATTACAGTTAACTAATCATTTAATTAGTTAAAGGTTATCAGTTTATTATTCAATTTAATCTATTATTTGCCTAAGTGATAGAACCATCTTTTCAGTTTACTGACTTGTTTCTTTTTGTGAACACAAGGTGGGATGTCATGAGAAACTAGGCTTACTTAGCTTTCGAGATAATGCATAAAGTTCCTTTTGTCTTTACAGATTACAGGTAAGAAGATTGGCTTCTGCAAGTAAAGATTCCAAAGTCTTTAAATACAAGTTTGTTGCAGTTCAAAGTTCAGTAAGACATTAGTAGCTAAGCACCTATCAATGCTTACTGAGGTAAATCCAATATTTGTTCTTTATTTCTCGTAGAGACAGCTTTATCATTCTTATCATTAATGAATTGTTTGATAACTATCAAAGTTATCAATGTTATAAGATCTTTATAAACAAGAATTATTTACAACAGAAAAACGAAACTCAAAGTTATACTTAAGAAAGCACAATCGTTCTTACTTTGTAAAGTATATAAATGAGAGGTTTACATTTACTGCTATCAAACTAACTACCCACTGATAGGAATAAACTCAAGCTGATAAATCAGGTTTTAATTTCATCGCTACTGAAATAACACATACTAAGCTTATCTTAGGTCTGAAAAATTAACCTACTGCAAATTAGTTAATATTTTTAATCAAAAAGAAGGTACAACATAAAGTTTCAAGGTCTAGCCACTATGTTCATAATCTTCCTCTTAATGGCTTCATCTTTATAGGTGATAAATTATAAGTTAAGGACATTTAATCCAAATGATACATTCATCAAATAAATGGTTGCCAATTTCCTTTTGGAACTTTTATCCAACCTAGTTGACTATGGAAAAACCCTAAAAGTCAACATTATAATACAAGGGTTACTATGGTTGAATTCTATAACCTCTTTTAAATGTACCAATAGTATAATCTATAATTACAATAGAAATATTGGTAAAACTCTTGTAAGAAAAATATCTTTTCTTAATCATAAATATTACATTTTCTTCCTATGATCATGTTACAAACTTGTTCTAAAAATAACTCTTAGAGTCTTTACAAGTCTACACTATACACAAAAAGATTGTATAAAAGATATGTTAATACATCTCCACTCTAGATATGGTGTTCTTAAATCTAAGGTTTAATTCATATAACACACATTACAAGATCCTTTACACTATTGTTTGGCTGGATCATGATAAACTTAGGATTATCGTTATACTTACATCCTAAGGGGTAACATTATAATGCGGTGACAATATATCATAACAATATATAAGATTCGTTAACCCTTGCATCGATAGAAGTTCCAATGATAGGTTTAAATATTAACAAATATATGGTTATTATTATTTCAAATCATAACTTGACTTCCGTAGAGGTTCTAATGTAACCTTAGAAACAACCCAATTATTGATTACATGAGTTATTCGTGCTTGCTCATATAAACTATGGGAAACTTACCCACCGTGACAAAATATTGCATAGCGACGTGGATTTGTGTGAGCCAAGCATTACAATATTTTAAAAGGATCAAATCTAACCCTAACTCATTGTTCTCCTTCACCTTCGGGCACTCTTCCAGCTTCTGCGAGTAAGCTGGCCGTTTTGTCCCTTGTGCAATGCTATCAATGCCTTTGGTTCATTCCTCTCTGCTACGGTTGTGCATTGGCACCCAAGTGGAGTCCGTTCCTTAGTGGCTCTCCACACCATACTTGTCCGTTCTTCTAGTTGTTTTTCGCTGCCTCAACAACTCAACTTCCAAACCCTGGACTGTTTCAGTCTTCGCCTTCTTCCTTCAGTTCAATACTGTGGAGGTGATTTCTCCTTTCAGAATATCATGGCTTGACTACACGATATACTGTGAGTGGTTGCGATGAAAGAATATCACAGCTATAGGGTTTTACCCGGTCTATTGAATGGTTGGGTTTCCTCTGCTGTCAAAGTTCGATGAAGTGTTGTAAACACTGTTTCCTTCTTGCAGATGAATGCTGAACCTTCTGCTCGTGCTGTCACTGGTCGCTGCGAAGCAGGTTGCTACTTTCGAAGTCGAGGTAAAGTATTACTCAGTATTGTAACTGATAAACTCATTTTCTTGTTTATAATTTTCTTGCTTTTAAATATGAATTTAACAATCAGTTTTTATGTTGGTTTGCAGTCACGGCCCTGCTTCTCTTCTCTGTCTGCACAAGAGCGTGGGTTGCGGCGATAAGGGCTACGGTAAGCCCTGGTTCCTCCATGGCTCATCCATCTTCTGTAAACCCTTATGGGGTTGTGAGGGAATGGTCGTTGCGGCCGGTTTAGACCCTCAAAGATTTCGGTTAATTTGGTTGTTTGTTTGCTATTAACATGTTGGGTTAAGACCCTAGCACTACTTCAGAGCTTCTCCGGCTTCGGCCGTGATTGTAAATTTTGTTTTTGTTTACATTTCTATGTTTAAAGTAATGAACCGGCTATAAGCCTTCATATGTAAATTCTTGTTACGGCCGTGGGTTATTAAACAAGACTGGGTTTACAGTCGTCACCTTTGTATTATTTTGAATGGCTGAGGGTTTTTACCCTCAGTTATTATATAAGTTTTTAAAACTGTTTCCTTCTGCTGCATTCCCTCTTTACTTACATCATTGGAAAAATTTGATAACACGGCTGTGAGAAGAAAATACTGTTAATTCCACAATTGCTGATTTATTCATATAATTTAGGTTTTATAGGGTTTAACCCTAGTTGACAGGGAAGGAATAACCCCGTCCCTTTTTCCTTAAAGTTATTGTTAAATTAAAAATTACTTCTGCAATAATAGGGCTACTAGTTATGTTTATAATATATAGTTAAGCTCGACAAAAGAGCGACCTGAACTCCTGTTGTTACTTCCTGTAAAAAGAAAACATTTGATTTGTTTACTGAAAAGAAGTGTTATTATCTGGTTTATAAATTAACTTTCTTATTAGTAAGAAAAATGTAATTGATGTATTATTTATACCTTGCTAAGAATGTAGGGTTTTATATCTTTCTTTTCAATTAATCTTGGTACTGTCAGTAAATTTGTACTTATAACTCAGATAGTAAAGTAGTTCTAAGATATAGTATAAAAATGTTTCTAAGATTTACTTACAGTAAACAAGAATACTACTTATGTTAATAATAATGATATTCTTGTATTACATAAATAAATTACTATTATAATCACTACATTAACTTTCTGTGAATACTATAGTTTCTATATTAATAGCCTTAGTTTATTTCCACTAGTTTATCAAAAATAGTACTTACTAAATAACTTTGATGTAATTTATACCATACTGTCTATTTTCTTTTATAATTCAATTATTTTCTTATTTATGTTAGTTATATATATATGTTCAGTATTTAATTTATCTCTAACCAGGATTATCTTATAAGCACACATATTAATATTGTTCAAAGTATTTACTTAGTTTGTTTTTAACAGAAGGATTTATTCTATTTTAAATCCTACTACCAGTTCTGGTATTAAACTAGATAGTGCAGTTATACTACTCTGAAAGAAAGAACTATATAGTAAAACAGTAAATAACCTAGTCTAAAATCTACTCTTCTATCTATTCTTTCCAATAATAGAATTATTGAAAAAACAAAATACAGTACCAGGAAATAGTTTTTAAGATTGAAAGAAATTAAACTGTGAAACTGTGAAGCACTTGAAGTTACTGGAAGTAACTAAATGACAAGAACTGTTCAGAAGAAATACTACTCTAAATACCAAGATAATACCTCTGCAATTAACACAGTGATATTATTCTAAGATTTTACTATCATTCTATGCTATTTTATCATCATATCATCCTTCTATAGTTCCACCCCTGTGCTGGAGTACGGTCTGGTGAACCCAGATGTGGAAAAATACAGTGGTTCTTTATTTTCATCAACAGATTAATTACTAATAAACTGAAACATTCACATTACTAAACTAGCTAACTCCTCTGTCATATAATATAAACATAACAATCATCCATTCATACTCATTAAAAAATAAATAGATAAGTGACATAACCTGTTTGGAACTGCGACAACAACAATAATGGGAGGCCGTTCCTCCCTACCAACTCCTGGAGAGCGCTCAGACAGCGACTCCTCAGGACCCCCGAGCTTTCTCTGGTCTCCCTGGACGGAACTAGGTACTGCAAAGTCAGATACCAGTCTTCAAACTCAGTATTAACTCCGAACTTATCAATCAGTTCTCCCAGCTAAAAAGCTGTAATAAACCAAGTTACTGCAGCAATCCTCTCAGACAACTTCCTTACTGTTTTTCCCTCTTTCCTCAATGAATTTCCTGAATAACATTCACCTGAATGAATTCTCTCTGGAAAATATCTGAGCAACCTCAGCTCTCTTCATTGAGTACTAAAATATTGCCTAGGTCTTTTTGGGTTAGTTTTCATTTAATGAGCCACCTGCTCTGATCCCACTTTCTTGGGGGATCATGACCCCAATTATAGTGAAGTTTCCACCTGCAAATTAGGAAGTGTTTGAGGATGCTGCCACTTGTCCTTTGTCCTCGACCTAGTTCCATCCATCAGTTTGACCAGTAACCTCTTTTTAACAGGTCTCCCATGCTGTTGTCTCCACAATTTATTTATTAATAATAAAATATTCTGAATTACATTCCATTTCTGTTGACTTTGCTGAGTCATCAATTCCTACATAGCATTAATTTTAACATAATGTCTCAGGAATATAATTGAAACAATTAACATTATTTTACAAAATTGGGGTATGCGACATACACACCCCCTTAAAATGTAACATCGTCCTCGATGTTACTTATTCCTCATCCTCTGTAACCTCCTGAAACAGATTCGAGTATGCTTCCCACATCTTACTTTCTAGTTCCCATGTAGCTTCTTCAGGACGAAGGTGCTTCCATTGCACCTTCAGCTGTCCAATTGTGCAGTTCTGCAGAGTAATTTCCCTCCTCCTGAGGATATAGCCCGATTCCACCAGAACTTCCCCTTCTGGTTCTACCTGTACAACATTCCAATCAATCACATGAGTAGCATCATGAACATACTTTTTCAGAATAGAAATATGAAAAACATTATGCACTTTCAAGTTAGGTGGTAACGCTAGCTGATATGCAACTTGACCAATTCTGGATAAAATTTCAAACGGACCACAGTAACATGGTGCTAGTTTTGCACAACTCCCCAGTCTTAGGGAGCTCTTCTTTGGTATTACCTTTATAAACACGTGCTCACCCACCTGGAACTCTTTAGGAGTTCTTTTCAAATCTGCTTGGCTCTTTTGCCGATCCTGTGCTACCTTCAAATTTTCCTGCACTTGTTTCACAATCTGTTCCATTTCCTTCAATAATTCAGGTCCTAACACTAATCTATCTACTGGATCATTCCAGGAGATAGGAGTGTTGCATTTACGCCCATATAGAATTTCAAATGGACTGAACTTAGCTGAGGACTGATAGTTGTTATTGTATGCAAACTCTGCTAAGTGTAGGTAGTCTTCCCACTTACCTGGTTGATCCTTAACATACATTCTTAACAGATCTTTGAGCACCTGATTCACTCTTTCTGTCTGTCCATCTGTTTGAGGATGGAAAGAGGTGCTGAAATTCAGTGTTGTATTCAATCCTTTAAACAAGGATTTCCAGAAATTCCCTGTGAATTTAGGATCCCTGTCTAAAATAATAACCTTCGGTACACCATGTAGTCGAAAAATCTGCTTTAAGAATATGTCAGCTATGTTTGCATCCTTTTAAGTGGTTTTAACAGGAATGAAATGTGCTGCTTTACTTAATTTATCTACTACCACCATAATTGAATCATTCTGATTCTGATTTTTGGGTAATCCAGTATTAAAATCTAAGCTGATTATTTCCCATTTCCAACTAGGAATAGGTAGAGGTTGCAGTAGACCAGCCGGATGTTGGTGTTCTGTTTTCACTTGTTGACAGTCCAAACATCTAGCTATATACTCAGCTACTTCATATTTCATATTAGGCCAGAAATATTCTTTTCTTAACATGGTGACAGTCTTTTGGTAGCCTGGATGTCCTGAGTAAAGTGTTTTATGAACTTCATCCAGAATTAGCAATTTAACTTTAGGCACATTAGGCACATACAGTTTATCCTTAAACAACAAAAATCCATCTTTATTGAGACTATAACCCTTTATTAAGCTTTCTATAGGTTCTTCTTTAGCTGTAACTTGAAATTTTTTATAAATTTCATCCCGTTTTATTCCTTCTGTCAGCTGTTCATTTAAATCAGAAGTATAAGTACTGATTGTTGCTGCAAAGTTCAGCTTTGCATTTCTGCTCAAAGCATCAGCCACCTTATTTTCTTTTCCTTTTATGTGTTGAATTTCGAAATCGTATTCACTCAAGAAGGCCAACCACCTTGCTTGTCTTGCATTTAAGTTGGGCTGATCTAAAAGGTATTTCAGACCTTTATTATCAGTCATTAAAATAAACTTTCCACCTATTAAGTGGTGTCGCCACATTTTTAAGGCATGAATTATAGCAACAAGTTCTAAATCATAAGTGGCATAATTATTTTTGTGGATTTTTAATTTCCTGGACTCATAGGCAATGACATGCCCTTCTTGAGTCAGCACACCGCCTAAACCATCATTACAAGCATCGATGCACACCACGAAATCCTTATTAGGATCTGCTATTCTTAGAATAGGCGCAGTTGTTAATAAAGTTTTTAATTTCTTAAAGCTTTCTTCACACTTTAAGTTCCAATCGAATTTCTTGCCTTTCTTTTGCAAAGAATGATTGGGTTAGCTATTTTTGAAAAGCCTTTGATGAATCTCCGGTAGTAACCGGTAATTCCCATGAAGGACCTAACATCTGTTACGTCTTTTGGAACTGGCCAATCTTTGATTTCCTGAATCTTTTCAGGATCCATTGAAATCCCTTCCTTAGTCACTACGTGACCTAAGTACTGGATTTCATCCTTAAAGAAATCACACTTGCTGAACTTCGCAAAGAGCTGTTGCTCTCGCAGCTCTTGTAAAACTATCCGTAAGTGTTCTTTATGTTTCGCTTCATTTTTAGAATAAATTAAATTGTCATCGATAAATACGACAACAAATTTATCTAAATATTTATGCATTATATTATTCATCAGGAACATAAAGATAGCTGGGGCATTAGTAAGCCCAAATGGCATTATGACAAATTCGTAATGTCCATACCTTGTTCTAAAGGCTGTCTTGAAAATGTCCTCATCTTTAATTCTTACCTAATGATATCCTGATCTTAGGTCTATCTTTGAGAACATCGTAGCTCCACGCAGCTGATCAAACAGATCATTTATGCGGGGCAACGGATATCTGTTTTTTATAGTCATTTTATTTAGTTGATGGTAATCTATGCATAGTCGCATAGTTCCATCTTTCTTTTTAACAAAAATTACTGGTGCTCCCCGAGGGGACACACTGGGTCGAATATACTTCTTATCTATTAACTCTTTTAACTGTGATTTTAGTTCATTAAGTTCTAAAATATTCATACGACATGGAGCTTTCGAGCTAGGTACAGCACCTGGTACCAGCTCAATAGTGAAATCCAGTTCCCTCTTACGAGGTAATCCTGGAATTTCCTCCAGAAAACATCAGTAAATTCGTTTAAAACAGGAATATCCTCCATTTTTATTTTATCTTGTTCAGATTTATTTGCCTCATCTGCAATAGTTATAGCATAGGCTTTGCACCCTTTCCTGACTGCTCTTTTAAGTTGTAAGGCAGAAATCTGCCTGATTACAGTTTTCCTAGGAATACCCTTAACTGTTACTGGCTGTTCATTATTATTTACACACGTAAAGGTTTTATCAAAACAATTTAAAACTACCTTATGCTGCTCTAACCAATCCATACCAATAAGTATGTCATATGAGCCAAGTGGAAAAACATTTATTTTAACAGTAGTTTTAAAATCATTCATATCTAAAGCACATTCCTTAACATAACAGATTACTTTCCTTTTTTCCCCAGTGGCTAATTGAACCAACCATGAACTATCAAACTTTTCAACAGTCAATTTACACCTTTCCACTATCTGAGGTGAAATGTAACTAAGACTATCCCCTGGATCTATTAAAATAGTTACTGGGGTTTGGTTAATCATACCTTCCACTTCCACCATGGAAGTCTGATAATCAGCTTGGCAGTTCTCCAACGCTGCAT
Source organism: Pseudotsuga menziesii (assembly GCA_001517045.1). Taxonomy (NCBI): domain Eukaryota; kingdom Viridiplantae; phylum Streptophyta; class Pinopsida; order Pinales; family Pinaceae; genus Pseudotsuga; species Pseudotsuga menziesii. Next base: position 39,360 of record LPNX010004450.1, on the reverse strand, counting down.
TGATTCGGGGCATAGTTCTTGCAAAATCTCCAACAGTCATTTCATCCTGCACAGTGTGAATATTGCTGTTTGGCTTCTTCTGATTTGGGCAGACCGAAGCATAGTGCGGGCCATTGCACTCCCAACACTTAACAGGCTCCTTCCGTTTGAAATTCTTAGTGAAATTTCCATGATGGTTTGAAGCTTCCTTGTCGTTGAAGTTATTGGGATTATTGGAATTATTAGAAGCACCATTTCTATTTCCTTGGAAGTTCTTACCATTAGAATGATTTCTGTTCTTATTATTCCTAAATTTTTTATGGGGTACAAACTCTTTTTTCTTGAACTCAGGCTGATTACTGTTCTTTTTAGCCTTCCAGTTGGCTATACCTTCTTTCTTTTTGTTCTGTTCAAAACATAAATTTTCCTTTCTCATGGCTTCTTCTAGAGTCCTTGGGTTATCATACTCGATTCTGTCCTTGATATGATATGGCAGGCAGTTGAGAAACCGCTGTACTTTAGGTTTCTCATCAACTAAATAAGGCACATACCTTAACGGACTTAAGAATTTAATGTTTAAGTCCTTCATACTCATGGATCCTAACTTTAACTCATAAATTTTTTTTGCCCTTTCTTCATAGTATTTTTCAGACATAAATTTATTCTTGAAGTACCTTTTAAAGGTACTTCAATTGAATTCTTTTTCTTTGATCCCCTTGACTCTTTTCAGATCTTGCCACCATATATCTGCCTTCCCAGAGAGATTATAGATGGCCATTCTTTCCTTTAGCTGATTTGAATAGTTGTATATCTGAAAATATTTCCTCATCCCGGATAACCAGGATTCTACCTCTTCCCCTTTTTTCAGTTTCTCCATTGAAAGTTGGGGGTTTTATTTTTTTGAACTCCCCAGAAATCTCTTCATATGGCCTGTACTTTTTCTTTCTCTTATACAACTCAGCCTCACTACTGTCACTAGTATTGCAATAGCTTTGTTGTTCCCTAAATCCTTTAGATAATGAATTGCTTTCAGCTTTAGTCAGTTTCATATTTTTAGATCCTTTCTGATGGCTAGCTTCTTCAGATTCAGATCTTTTTCTCCTCCCTTCAGTCTGAAATTTTTTCATCAAAATTTGGTTTAACTCCTCCTGAGTCTTTAAAATTCTCTCATTATCCTTCTTGACTGATTCCATTTCAGTCTTTAAATCTTTTATAGTCTGCATCAGCTCTGAAGAGTGAGCAGTTACCTCTTTTAACACAGGTTCTCTAGACATCTGTCTTGTCTCGGTGTTGGGAGACTCCTCCTCAGCATATTCTCCTATCTTCTCCATACCTGTCTGTTAGATTCAGAAAAAGAAAATTTTCTGCTTTTTACATAAAACAAAAAATATAGGTTAGTACATTATTTTCACTATTCTGTGGAAACTAGTTGGGCCACATCAAGGCCTAGTATTTGAACCATGCTCTGATACCACATGTAAAAGCCCCAAATTTTCCGAAAAATTTTAAAATTTTAAAATTACATATTAATAAGATAATTATAGTTAACTAATCATTTAATTAGTTAAAGGTTATCAGCTTATTATTCAATTTAATCTCATGTTATTTGCCTAAGTGATAGAACCATCTTTTGAGTTTACTGACTTGTTTCTTTTTGTGAACACAAGGTGGGCTGTCATGAGAAACTAGGCTTACTTAGCTTTCGAGCTAATGCATAAAGTTCCTTTTGTCTTTACAGATTACAGGTAAGAAGATTGGCTTCTGCAACTAAAGATTCCAAAGTCTTTAAATACAATTTTGTTGCAGTTCAAAGTTCAGTAAGACATTAGTAGCTAAGCACCTATCAATGCTTACTGAGGTAAATCCAATATTTGTTCTTTATTTCTCGTAGAGACAGCTTTATCATTCTTATCATTACTGAACTGTTTGATAACTATCAAAGTTATCAATGTTATAAGATCTTTATAAACAAGAATTATTTACAATAGAAAAACGAAACTCAAAGTTATACTTAAGAAAGCACAATCGTTCTTACTTTGTAAAGTATATAAATGAGAGGTTTACATTTACTTCTATCAAACTAACTACCCACTGATAGGAATAAACTCAAGCTGATAAATTAGGTTTTAATTTCATCGCTACTAAAATAACACATACTAAGCTTATCTTAGGTCTGAAAAATTAACCTACTGCAAATTAGTTAATATTTTTAATCAAAAAGAAGGTACAACATAAAGTTTCAAGGTCTAGCCACTATGTTCATAATCTTCCTCTTAATGGCTTCATCTTTATAGGTGATAAATTATAAGTTAAGGACATTTAATCCAGATGATACATTCATCAAATAAATGGTTGCCAATTTCCTTTTGGAACTTTTATCCAACCTAGTTGACTATGGCAAAACCTTAAAAGTTAACATTATAATACAAGGGTTACTATGGTTGAATTCTATAACCTCTTTCAAATGTACCAATAGTATAATCTATAATTACAATAGAAATATTGGTAAAACTCTTGTAAGACAAATATCTTTTCTTAATCATAAATATTACATTTTCTTCCTATGATCATGTTACAAACTTGTTCTAAAAATAACTCTTAGAGTCTTTACAAGTCTACACTATACACAACAAGATTGTATAAAAGATATGTTAATACATCTCCACTCTAGATATTATGGTGTTCTTAAATCTAAGGTTTAATTCATATAACACACATTACAAGATCCTTTACACTATTGTTTGGCTGGATCATGATAAACTTAGGATTATCGTTATACTTACATCCCAAGGGGTAACATTATAATGCGGTGACAATATATCATAACAATATATAAGATTCGTTAACCCTTGCATCGATGGAAGTTCCAATGATAGGTTTAAATATTAACAAAGATCTGGTTATTATTATTTCAAATCATAAGTTGACTTCCGCAGAGGTTCTAATGTAACCTTCGAAATAGCCCAATTATTGATTACATGAGTTCTTCGTGCTTGCTCATATAAACTATGGGAAACTTACCCACCGTGACGAAATATTGCATAGCGACGTGGCTTTGTGTGATCCAAGCGTTACAGTATTTTAAAAGGCTCAAATCTAACCCTAACTCATTGTTCTACTTCGCCTTCGGGAACTCTTCCAGCTTCTGTGAGTAAGCTGGCCGTTCTGTCCCTTGTGCAATGTTGTAAATGCCTTCGGTTAATTCCTCTCTACTACGGTTTTGAATTGGCACCCAAGTGGAGGCCGTTCCCTAGTGGCTCTCCACACCATACTTGTCCGTTCTTCTAGTTGTTTTTCGCTGCCTCAACAGCTCAACTTCCAAACCCTTGACTGTTTCAGTCTTCGCCTTCTTCCTTCGGTTCACTACTGTGGAGGTGATTTATCCTTTCAGAATATCGTGGCTTGATTACACGATATACTGTGAGTGGTTGCGATGAAAGAATATCACAGCTATAGGGTTTTACCCGGTCTATTGAATGGTTGGGTTTCCTCTGCTGTCAAAGTTCGATGAAGTGTTGTAAACACTGTTTCCTTCTTGCAGATGAATGCTGAACCTTCTGCTCGTGCTGTCACGGGTCGCTGCGAAGTAGGTTGCTACTTTCGAAGCCGAGGTAAAGTATTATTCAGTCTTGTAACTGATAAACTCATTTTCTTGTTTATAATTTTCTTCCTTTTAAATATGAATTTAACAACCGGTTTTTATTTTTGGTTTGCAGTCATGGCCCTGCTTCTCTTCTCTGTATGCACAAGAGCGTGGGTTGTGGCGATAAGGGCTACGGTAAGCCCTGGTTCCTCCATGGATCATCCATCTTCTGTAAACCCTTATGGGGTTGTGAGGGAATGGTCGTTGCGGCCGGTTTAGACCCTCAAAGCTTTTGGTTAATTTGGTTGTTTGTTTTCTATTAACATGTTAGGTTAAGACCCTAGCTCTACTGCAGAGCTTCTCCGGCTTCGGCCGTGATTGTAAATTTTTTTTTTGTTTACATTTCTATGTTTAAAGTAATGAACAGGCTATAAGCCTTCATATGTAAATTCTTGTTACGGCCGTGGGTTATTAAACAATACTGGGTTTACAGTTGTCACCTTTGTATTATTTTGAATGGATAGGGTTTTTACCCTCAGTTATTATATAAGTTTTTAAAACTGTTTCCTTCTGCTTCATTCCCTCTTTAATTACAGCATTGGAAAAATTTGAATACTTACTTTGTTTTATTTTATAACACGGCTGTGAGAAGAAAATACTGTTAATTGCACCATTGCTGATTTATTCATATAATTTAGGTTTTATACTGTTTAACCCTAGTTGATAGGGAAGGAATAACCCCGTCCCTTTTTCCTTAAAGTTATTGTTAAATTAAAAAGTACTTCTACAATAATAGGGCTACTAGTTATGTTTATAATATATAGTTAAGCTTGACAAAAGAGCGACTTGAACTCCCGTTGTTACTTCCTGTAAAAAGAAAACATTTGATTTGTTTACTGAAAAGGAGTGTTATTATCTGGTTTATAAATTAACTTTCTTATTAGTAAGAAAAATGTAATTGATGTATTATTTATACCCTGTTAATAATGTAGGGTTTTATATCTTTCTTTTCAATTAATCTTGGTACTGTCAGTAAATTTGTACTTATAAATCAGATAGTAAAGTAGTTCTAAGATACATTATAAAAATGTTTCTAAGATTTACTTACAGTAAACAAGAATACTACTTATGTTAATAATAATGATATTCTTGTATTACATAAATAAATTACTATTATAATCACTACATTAACTTTCTGTGAATACTATAGTTTCTATATTAATATCCTTAGTTTATTTCCACCAGTTTATCGAAAATAGTACTTACTAAATAACTTTGATGTAATTTATACCATATTGTCTATTTTCTTTTATAATTCAATTATTTTCTTATTTATGTTAGTTAGATATATATGTTCAGTATTTAATTTATCTCTAACCAGGATTATCTTATAAGCACACATATTAATATTTTTTAGAGTATTTACTTAGTTTATTTTTAACAGAAGAATTTATTCTATTTTAAATCCTACTACCAGTTCTGGTATTAAACTAGATAGTGCAGTTATACTACTCTGAAAGAAAGAACTATATAGTAAAACAGTAAATAACCTAGTCTAAAATCTATTCTTCTATCTATTCTTTCCAATAATAGAATTACTGAAAAAACAAAATATAGTACCAGGAAATAGTTTTTAAGATTGAAAGAAATTAAACTGTGAAACTGTGAAGCACTTGAAGTTACTGGAAGTAACTAAATGACAAGAACTGTTCAGAAGAAATACTACTTAAATACCAAGATAATACCTCTGCAATTAACACAGTGATATTATTCTAAGATTTTACTATCATTCTATGCTATTTTACCATCATATCATCCTTCTATAATTCCACCCTTGTTTTGGAGTACGGTCTGGTGAACCCAGATGTGGAAAAACACAGTGGTTCTTTATTTTCATCAATAGATTAATTACTAATAAACTGAAACATTCACATTACTAAACTAGCTAACTCCTGTGTCATATAATATAAACATAACAATCATCCATTCATACTCATTAAAACATAAATAGATAAGTGACAGAACCTGTTTGGAACTGGGACAACAACAGCAATGGGAGGCCGTTCCTCCCTACCAACTCCTGGAGAGCACTCAGACAGCGACTCCTCAGGACCCCCGAGCTTGCTCTGGTCTCTCTGGCTTGAACTAGGTGTAGCAAAGTCAGATACCAGTCTTTAAACTCAGTATTAACTCCAAACTTATCAATCAGTTCTCCCAGCTAAAAAGCTGTAATAAACCAAGTTACTGCAGCAATCCTCTCAGACAACTTCCTTACTGTTTTTCCCTCTTTCCTCAATGAATTTCCTGAATAACATTCACCTGAATGAATTCTCCCTGGAAAATATCTGAGCAGCCTCAGCTCTCTTCATTGAGTACTTTTAAAAGATTGCCTAGGTCTTTTTGGGTTAGTTTTCATTTAATGAGCCACCTGCTCTGATCCCACTTTCTTGGGGGATCATGACCCCAATTATAGGGAAGTTGCCACCTGCAACTTAGGAAGTGTTTGAGGATGCTGCCACTTGTCCTTTGTCCTCTACCTAGTTCCATCCACCAGTTTGACCAGTAACCTCTTTTTAACAGCTCTCCCATGCTGTTGTCTCCACAATTTATTTATTAATAATAAAATATTCTGAATTACATTCCATTTTTGTTGACTCTGCTGAGTCATCAATTCCTACTTAGCATTAATTTTAACATAATGTCTCAGGAATATAATTAAAACAATTAACATTATTTTACGAAATTGGGGTATGCGACAGGATGGCTGGAAATCTCCGACTTTACAGCTTTCAGATAGATTCCCCAGAGTATTTTCATTTGCGGAATTCTTCTGCATTCTGAAGGTGCTCTTAGACAGGAATGTAATGAAAACAATGTGGCGCTTCTTTGCAAAGAAGAGCCTTCTTTTCAATAGACATACTTGAAAGTTTGTTGAAGGGTAAATTTGCTATTGAATTATTATGCAAATTTGAAGTAGTTATCAGGGATTGTTTTGGCACATTCCACTCTTCGCAATCCGGTGGTTCTCCACATGTCCTGTTTGTGATCCGGTGGTCATGGCACTTAACCCCCATCCCCGCGTGTTTGCTTTGTGGTCTGCTGGTCCTCTGCGTGTTTTCAAGTTATCGAGGATTGTTTTGCAATTCTTCCGCATTCTGGAGGTGCTCTTAAACAAGAATGTAACGAAAAAATGTGGCGCTTCTTTGCAAAGAAGGTCCTTCTCTTCAATAGACAGATTTGAAAGTTTGTTAAAGGGAAAATTTGCTATGGAGTTATTATGCAAATTTGAAGTAGTTGTTGAGGAATGTTTTGGCACATTTCACAAAGAAAATAACTTTGCTTATGCATGGAATTAAAAACATTTATTGTTATTTTATGGAATCAAATAACTTTTATTATATTATGGTTATAAATAGCCAACAAGATTTTAACCTAGGATAATAGATGCAGCAACACCAAATTAGAGCTTTTGGATTTTCGGCACTGCTTTCGGTTGCCATTCATTTGGGGATCCCTCTCTTATCTGTATTTGGGGATTCACAGGTTGTCATCTCATGGGTGAACAAAACTGCTTCATCGAACACCCCACTTCTGAGACATTGGTGTGATGACATTATTTCTATGCTGCATCATGTGCCTTTAGTGACCATCAATCATATCTATCGTGAGCATATCTAGCAGGCTGACAGACTCTCCATACAGGATCTTTCGTTGGCCCCAGGGCATGGGGAATTTTCTGGATCTTTAGATTGTATGATCATTGATCATGGGATATTTCAGTTATTTTGGCTTGTGCCAGGCTTTGCCCTTTCACTCTCTTTATGAGGCACAAGCATTTAGTTTGAATGAATGGTTCTTTTGCTGTCATGGATGTGCCTATCAACCTTCTTGTTATGCTCCTAATTCATATGTTTATTGGTCTCTCACGAGTTATTTTAGATAGATTTTCTGACCTGTTGCTATAGGAATGATGATACACATCTACCCTTGCCACACTTTATGCTTTTCATGTCCCCGTTTTGGTTGGACAGCTGGAAATATTCGACTTTACAACTATCAGAGAGATCCACAAATGTATCTGCATTTGTGGAATTCCTTTGCATTCTAAAGGTGATCTTAGAGAGGAATGTAAAAAAAAAAAGTGGCACTTCTGCATTTAGAAGGTGATCTACAGTTTTTGACATAGTGGGGGCTTGTCTTGCAGGTTTTCATTTTTGTTCCCCTACATTCCCTGCAAGTTTGGTTCTTCATTTTTCGGTGATCCAAGACCACCTTATACTGTTCGAAGAAAAGATTCAATATCTGAAATACAAGAAATTATTCAAGGGTTTTGAATTATTCTAAGGTATACGAGAATGCCGTTTAAGTGGTCGGGCCAACTGTGGTGCCCGATTCTTTTAATGGCAGTTTTGTGGAAATTGATGAATGGCTTGCAGAGGGCAGAAATTGCGATAGAAATGGAATTGCGTACCTGTGTTTTTGTAGTTCTTTGGCTCTTTGAATCAGAATTCCTGCAACTAGAAACAATGCAAATTCTTTGTGCAAACCCACGGAAACTAAATTTGACCAGTAAACGCCATTTATGCAGCGGGGAGGGGCGGTCGCCATGAAAAGATGTTCACCCACCTCCAAACCGAGAATATATTCCAAACCAAGAAAAAAACACTGGTCTTTCAAAGGATGGGATCTCCAAATATCGCCCACGACACTCCAGAACCGCCGGACAAGTGCGATTCTGACAAACTCAACACTCACAACAAAGCCCATGAACAATAAACTTGTAGGCGAAATGGGCGGTTATGACAAGCTCAATAGTCACAGCAAAGCCCATGAACAATGAATCTTGCAGGATAGAGCAGGGAAGCTACTTCTTCTGTACTTGTCCTCTCCGATTCCCGCCACTGCAAGCTTCCTTTGTGGCATGCAAAGCATCCAACTCCAAACTAAAAGGTACTGTCCTATCTACTTTTCTTTCCATGCTATTTGAACATTTTATACAAGAAGAAACAAAAAAATTACTTTATTTACTGAATACTATATTTATATTATAGTTCATTGTTCTTGTGTTGTGTGCTACTCTAACAGGTTATCATATCATGGTGGGGAGAAGGAATCCATTGGTGGTGCATAAATATTTTATCCTTCTAAGGTAAATATCCTCAATATGATAGCTTAGCATGTACTATTTGAATGGATGACAATTACATCATTTTCTGTAATATAACTATTAGATTTTTCACATATATATATAATACCATGTTGGCTGACCTTATAAATTATAATGAACTCCAAAATAAGGTGAAGGCTTTTTCAGACCAACTTTTTCCTGAAGTTTCAACTTTCAAGTATGAAAATATGAACCTAGATTGTTACAGTCATTTTTCTATGAAAACTAAGATAATGTTTACCTATTTCATATGTGGTCCTTAATATAATGTTGTATTGCTCCAGGTAGAGAAGGTTTTATTGAACCATCCAGGGATTTTGGCTATTGTGGTTGTGGGAATCCCTATTTCTAGGTTGAATGAACTTGTTACCGCCAGTATTCAGCTACACAACATTTGGCAATGGGAAGACAAGAAACTGAAAATGCAGAGTCAAGCAAGCAACATATTGTCACCAAGGCTACTACAACTGTATTGCAAGCAACAAGGACTGTCCGGGTATGTCTTTGTAATCAATCTTGAAAAGCATATATTTATACTTAATTTTCTCTGGGTTGATTATTTCCACATTGTGAGAGAACCGTTTTTTTAATCAATCAATGCTTCGTCATCCATATTGATGGAGGCTCAACTTCACTCAATGGGCATATGCTTCTCAAATGTTGAATCGACCTAAATAACAACACGGTTTTAGATTGGATGGTTGATGTGTAATAACATGTGTGGGACTGACAGAAAGAACATAAAGAAGAGTGGAATTATTTATTAGTTATTTATGTGATGATTTTGACCCATGTATATGTTCTCCTAGATTGTTCTAATGGGGAACGTAATAATAAATTTCGATGTTTTGCTGTAGGAGTTTTTATTATTGGAAATTCTCGTTTGGAGCATTAGCAACATATCCTGTATTTTATGATTTTTGATGGGCCTCAAATTCCACTAAAATCATGTTGCTTGTGAAATTTAAACACGCACTTGTTAATCTGTATGTAGTTATTCATTTTACTCTCTTATGCTTTAGTATTTTTTGGTAAACTAAGATGATATATTTGCATTGGAAGCTTCTCATTGGTTTCATTACAGATTCCAGGACACATGAAAATAGTGCATGTTCTTGTTTTTAGGTTAGGCCTTATTTGATTGAAGATACCAATGCGTCTCCCATTCGATTTTTTTCTCAGTTTCGCTTTTGCCCCATTTCCTTCACACCATCTTTTTTCTTTGGCATTATTAGTTGTGAACCATGCCTTCCACCTACGTTGAAAAGCCAACGATTGACAAGAGTTTGGCATAAAACTTTTGGTTCCCATGACAGCTTGCAAGCTACAAAATTAGTCAAAGAGCTAAACATAAAAGAGGGTTTGATGATACTGCTATTTGTAACACTAATACTGTTGCAGGCTGACCATTCACTTTTCTCTGATGAGTATTGAGGCATGGGCTTAACGAGCTGAATTGATGATTCCTAGAACATGTTGTAACAAAGCATAGAATTTTCCTTTGATTTGCAGAAAGCTGGTAATTGAAACAAGCAGCGTGGAATATATGCCATTTAATCTCTCTCTTTCCACCCTTTTGATGAGTGTATCCTTCTTCACATATGGATTTCTTGGCCAAGATCCTTTTTGAATTTTGGTTTTTAAGCACTGTTCACTTCATCGTCCATCCTGTAAATGAACAAATACCATATGTTTAGTAAAAAATCCAGTGGTTTTTTTCCTCTTTCCATTGGTTTTCAGTTTCTATATTAAAAATGCCATTGTTCGGACTGTTTTTGGGGTTTTGGCTTTGTTATAATTGGATCTGGAAGGTTTTTAAATATATATTGGTGCATTGAGCTACAGGGGCTTATAAGTACATTGAGGAGCTATGGAAGAAGAAGCAGTAGGATGTAATGCGATTTTTGTAGCGATTGAGGTGCTGGGAATTTCGTCAGCTTCCTGGTATAGTGAGGGTAACTAGGCCCAGCAGGCCCGACAAAGCTCGACGTCTCGGCTACAAGGCCAAGCAAGTAAAGCTTCTGATTTTATGTTAATTTTAATTTTTAAGACCTGGTGATATATCTAATCTATATAGATCAGGCTATTATCAAGAATGAAATATAAATTGTAGTGTGAATGGAGTCTAGTTTATTGATTGGTAGCTATAGCAAGCCACGTAAAGTAACCAATAAATATATAAGTTTGGCTGTGCTTTGATAAGCAATATACCAGGATCAAGGCATATTGTCTGGGTTATATGAAAATTAGGTCTTGAACTTCATATTTTTATCATTATAATTTATAAGTAGCTTTACATCAAGCAAGTTGTTAGAATTTACTCTGTGTCCGCATACAATGCTTGGTTGATTGGTTGAACTTTTCCGAGAACATGAACTGGAATGAGGTGGCCCTAGCATTACTCTTCCATAACTATATTTGGTTTTGCCCTTTTTATTGGTTCCTTGCTTTATTGCAACATTCATAATATATGTAGAATTTTCCCTTGTCATTTCTCGCTCTTTTTACTTTTGTTCGAAGCCCCACATTGTCACTGCGGGTCCGTCAGTATGTGAAGTCAAAGTGTCCGTGATATTGTCTCAGTTATGCTTCTCACAGCCTTGTCACTGAAGATTGAGAACCTAGTCGTGATTTTCCAAGCCATTTTATCTTGAAGATTCCTTGTCTCAAAGCCACTAATACCTTTTGGATGTGCCAATATAATATGAGTTAACAATGCTTGGGCTTGATACCTAAATTTCTACCTTTGGTTTTTGGAGCTCCGATGACTATGAAACAGACATATTGGCATGCAGAACCGGCTAACAGGAAACTACTTGGACAACTATATTGGTAAATACTAAAGATGACTAAGGAATCAAGAAACTACTGTCCATTCATCTTTCATTCATGGCATATTGAATATTTAGTAGATTTGTTTAGAAAAAATAGAAAATTAAGTGAACCCAAAAAAGGGTAAAAATTGAGAAGGTAAAAAATGGTATGTAGAATGACATATAAACTTAAATGCGTTGGATGAATTGCTTGCTAAAATGAAGGAACATATCTTAATTAACCTTCATGTTGAAAATCAAAATGTTTGGGAAGATATCAAGTTTCAGTTAAAAGGGGTGAATTAGATTAAGAGTTTATTGGTCTGTGCCATATCCTTAGAATTATATATACATCATCATACTGAGTTTTAAACCAAAAACTTGGAATAGTTATTTTTTGCTGCTACTGAATCAATGTACTTTTTGTTTGCACTAATGTACAAAACCCCACACTTTGTAATGGTTATGAGGGAAAATCACTAATAATTTTCTCATTGAACCTAAAAAAGGTTCACAATTTCTTGTGGAAAATCTATCATTGGTGCCATTGATATTCCAAGGATATTAGTTATGTAAATACTATGGACTCCTACATTAACCAACAACAAACAATAATTGTTTTTTTCTACCCATGGTGAAGACTTACAAAGAGAGTAGGTGGGACTCGAGAGAAAAATTCCTGAATAAGATGGATTTCTTGGACATAGAGAGGACCAACAAGAAACTCTGGAAGGATGCTAATTTGGTATATTTTCTATTGGAAAGTGCATAAAGCCCATGGATGTTTGCGAAACCATACATTTGATTCTATAGAGGATATTGATTCTTTTAAAATCCAAGATGAAATGGGAGAAAACTTGGTAGAAGGTGTTGGTAACTATAAATAAAGAATTATCACAAAGTAAATTGGACAATGAAGATTACATTCGAGACTTGATGCAATTGCCAAGTTACTATGTGCGTGATTATCACTAAGAGTGCATCCTTGGATAATTTTGTAAGTGCTATGATTGTTGAAAAGCTAAACCTGGGTTGTTTTCTTAATTTGAATCCTTATTTAATATCATGCTTGGGTTGTTTTGATTGTTGAGAGGATACTGCTGCTCTTAAAATCAAAGATGAGATAGCAGAAAACTTTGCAGAAGATGTTGGTAATTATAACTAAAGAATAATCATAGAGTAAAATGGAGAATAAACATTGTGTTTAGTAGGATTGGGTGCAATTGCCAAGATATTGAGTGCAAAATTATCATTGATAGTGCATCCTTGGACAACTTGGTAAGTGCTAAGATTGTTGAAATGTTGAACCTCTATTAAAAGTTGTTTTTCTAACTTGAATCCCTATTAAATATCATGGTTTCAAAATCGTCATATCTTGTTGGTGAATCTTCAATCAATTGAGTTTTAACGTTTTTTTGTTTAGTATTGTCCCACATGAAGACCTTCCTAATTCAATTCAGAAGATCCGTTGTCATGCCAATTATCAAGCTCTAAACTTTGCTGATCCCATTGAGAAACTTGCATGAACTCTTGTCTCCAGAATTCAGAGAAGGGAACCCTTCATTGCCCTCCATCTCAGGTATGAGGTATCTCATGTTTAAAATTGGAGGTGTCAAAGAATGTGAATATCAGGTACTTTGGTTATTTCTCTAGAACCAGGGATTGATGAATGTTATCCATGCTTTTCTTGATGTGTTTAGATATGAACAACATATGCTTGCATTTACAAGATGCATGACAGTCTACTCTGATTATTTGTCTTCTGCAGACAAGCAACTGCAATGCCCCAGTGGAGAAGTAGATCCATCTCAATTGTTCACATTACCTAAGTCACACGTATAATAATTGTAAATCCCATGATGGGATAAAAACATCCTTATCATGAACATACATTTATGAGTCCAACATCTAAAAAGCCTTAATTCCTATTCAGTCCTTTGGCTAAAACCACGTTCTTCTAGGTTGATTACAATGATAACTTTGCATATCCAAGAGACAACTATCAACAAACAGAACCTGTAACCTACAACAATGACCCAATAGTTGGACGTTTAGCTAGACTTCAAGGTGGAAGTGCTGCAGACAACCAACTTCTCCAAGGTTTTATTGTTTTATAGGATGAAATTAATTTAGTTCCAGTTTGTTTCAGTGATATTGATGGTGATGCTTTTAATAATTGTTCGCATAGCTATGCGAGAAACATGTCGGACACAAACAATCTTGATCCAGAGTCTCGAGTTATTCACAACCACCACCAACAGCATAGTTTATATCCTGATCAGCAGGCGCCAATCCATGCTGTTGATGCACATGCTCATGTAGCTGCCCACCATGTCCCTATGCATGGGATAATGATGCAGGGTCAAAATGAGGGAGATCCTCATGGGCACCAAGGAGCCCAATTTCAAGGAGTAAATAGCGGGCATATGCAAATACATTACATGCATAGTGATGAGCATGGGCATCCATTGCATCATAGAAATGACAATGGTGCTGGACAAGAACAGGATGAGGGAGATGGGGACAATAATTGCATTGAGGAAGCAAATGTTCAATCAGATGGTGAAAATCTCGGAGAACCTCAGTCGGTTGCCCCTGTACGCAGTTAGGGAAAAAATCAACTAACACTCTCGTATCAAAGCGAGGTCTATGTCTTTGATATGGTAGCACCAGAGAAGGTAATTTTTCTGTTCTGGGCTTTGAATAGTGACTTTGGTACTAATAAACATCGGGGACACTATGCTTATGTAATCAAACAATAATATGTATTAGAATGAATTTTATTGAGAGAAAATTTTAACTCTGTTAGCAAATACATGAAATTTTAAACAAGCTAGATTATTTTGTACTGCATGTTATTCTTATTTGATATTTAGCCACCTTCTACAAGTTACTTTTACTGTTTCTGTGCATTATAAACATTCTCCAGTGACTTACTGCTATGGAAATTGAGTCAACTTGCATGTTTTATGTGTTTAATTCTAGTTTATTATTTTTATTTTATGTATGTTTGAACATTGGATGTTTCTGGACTTTTTTTGGCACATCTATATAATATTACAAGGACATATCTGATGGAAAAAACAGTAAAATTTCTACACTATTGTAGGTAGACTATTATCATGGATTTAGTCTTAAAACTTCTCTTTCAACGATAAAACAGACAAATCATATTTTATGTTCAGCACATTTGTTATCTAATAAATATTTTTTTCATGGTTTGGTTGAAATTCATATCTTTTCCTGAGAAATCTAGAATATCTAGGAAAATAAAATTATGGCTCAATTCTACAAATTGTTCAATCATAATTATTTTTAGATGGTTGTATTTAGCTCTTTTCAACTTATGCAGGCTTGTCGGCCTTGGATGGTAGGGGAGTTTCTAAGGGAAGACACTCTGCATCCTCTGGGGATTGTCCATCCTAGTGCTCTCAGCTCTTATAATTCTCCCATGGATGTTATTAGATCCCGTGTCATCCTATCAGAGTGTTGGATGATGATGTGGTTGGTCCCATTTAACTAAAAATATTCTTTACTTTTTTGATGTTTTCTTTTGTCTTATATCAAGTCCCATATTTTAAAAACTGTTAGTATTTATAAAACAGATGGTTCTCATTTCTTGTTGTTTGTTGTTCGTCTAGCTTACCAAAGTGTTGATGCTGATGCAGATATGTGGGTGACACAAGTTTAGATGTTACAGAAAGCCTTCTCCCAGAGGTTTTTACTGGCATTGTCCCTGTGGAGGACTGCGGCCTTATCAAGAAAGAAAAGGTAAATATTATTTATTATAATTATTCCCTGGTCACCAATTCTTATTGATTATAATTATGCCCTCGTCACCCATTCTTCTTCTCAATAATTTGTCCTTTGACTACAATATATTGAAAGCCAATCAAAAAAGGAACTAGCATCTATTCATCTTAAACCTTGAAAGATTGCGGTTTAAGATTTCTTAGATCTATTTTGGCGGTCAATATCCAGGGTTAGAATGGATACAATTTACTGCAAATAATTAACATCTTTTTCAAATTATGTATCTCTCCATATTTTTCCTATGGTTGGTTGAAGACATTGTTTACCTTATGAGGATTATGCTACTTTAGAGCTGGAACTACATGCTATATTCCTTTCCGAAAGTGATTTTAATACTGTAGAGCTGTTGTTCCATTTAATTAGGAGATGAATGATGTCTAAACATAGTTATTATACAGTTTGTTGTTCCACTCGCAAGTTGACTAATTTTAGAAACTTTAGTTGATTTCATGTTGAACTGAACATGCAACTTTCTGCTCTGTCCTAATTTTGGAGGTCAATATTTATATAGAGCAGCTTAGTTTATGAAAAAGATGAATGCTAATGCTTGTTGGTAGGTTGTGATACCATTCTACTTCAACTTTAGTTCTCCATATACTTTTCCGTGTTTATAGTTTTTCATTTTCTTCTAACTCGTGTTTCTTATAAGATATATACTTAATTTACAGATCTGTTTATGTGGGCTTGTTGCAAGCAATGCAAAACATAGATTTCCCCGAAGATCTTCACCCTCCAAAAGCAGAGAAAATAAGGCTTAAAATGAGATATCAGTCATTTCTAAAAGGTGTGTTCTTGTTTACTTATCAAACCAATTACTTTCATCAATTTCCACAATACTATAGACTATTTTTTAGTGCTCTCTTAATTTTCAAGTCTTTTTTCTGTATTTAAGCTAACCATTTGATTTTCCTTTTTTATAGTCATCCTATGGATTTGTAGACTACTATAATCATAGATCAGCTTCAATCTCCATTTTAACTCTTAATGGAAGACAAATGTAAGCCACAGTTTCACTTCAAAAGCTTCTTTTCATTTTATAGTTGTACACTAGTTTCCTAACTGATCTATAAGTAAAAAATGCTGATCAATCTTGTGTAGATATGCATATTTGGTCAGGTTATTCAAGTCAACTGGGGTTATGCAAGTGGGAGATCATTGAAGAATATGGTGCTGAGGGATATCCATTCACTGCAAAGAGAATTGATGAGCTGAGGGCCAAAGAGGAGGCCGTAAGGGCTGCACAGACTGTAGAGTCTCTTCTGCTGTCCAATGAATGAGATTTTGTCCTTTCCAATCGAGGAAGAAAGGTGAGTTCTTGCCATTTATGCTTGTGGTTTACTTTGCCTCGAAATCTGGATATCATTTCTTTATATGAGAATATAAGAAAGAAAGCATGTATTGAATTGGGCGATTTAGTTTCTTGCAATTATGGGATTTTGTAAGGGTTTAGCAATAATAGGTGCAGAAATTTGATTCTATGATGGTCTCATTGCCAATTTGTGTTTTTCCAATGGGTTCCAGTAGCGGAGATTTTGGGGAAGACAGTGGGTCTATATTTCTCATCCCACTGGTGTGGTCCCTGTAGAAATTTCACTCCAGCATGCCATGGCTGGCTTTATCATTTGCAGATCACACTGAAAAGAAGTTCACTACATTAGAAATTGATGCAGTGGGCCTTATACAAGAATATGGAATCCGAGCTTAAGAGAAAGCCAGACAAGAAGCAAAAACCCTGGAGTCACTCTTGGTTTCTGATGACCGCAACTTTGTGCTCAAGCATGAAGGTGCCCAGGTGAGTTACTAAGATCTGCTTACTATATTCAATGTTCTTATGCCATGATTCATTAATCACACCATAAAACCATAAAATAAGTTCTACTCCTACATAACATTTGAGGGTTTATATATAAAAATGGTCAGTCAGAGTGCTTTTTGCTATGATTACCCATTTTGAAATCTCATTGGGCTCCCAATGTTACTTTAAGTTTGTGAGTCGTGATATCTCTGACAAGAAGACAACAAAAAGGGCAAGTCATGGGTGAATTTTGGTAGTCTAATCTCAGCATTTAAGCCAATTGGTCTTTTGTGTTTTGATAGTGTGCTATCCAAACTCATATGGTTAGTGTTTCTCTGTTTAAAAAAGAAGAGTTTACTTAATAATATTCTGACTCTAATGCACATAGTATCTGCAATATGACTGATTGATTATCATATCTCAAGTCAATGTGGCTACTATTTCCCTATTTTCCCAAAAAAAATGGGTTGCTTATAATATGATTGGTGGATTATCATATTCAAAATTAAATAAAACAAATCTTTATATACAAAATTTCGGTTGTACAGTTTTCAAATTAACTGTTTGAATCTTGTTGAAAGTATGTTATGATTTTAGGGAACTACACTGTACATATACATAAGTTATTAGTGAACTAAGGAGCAGCGTGAAACAGTTAATTTTCCAATACTTTCAATTTGAGTTTTTTTGTTTTTGAGTTCTGCCTTTCAACCACTAAACCACAGCCAGACATGAAATAATTATTTATATGTTTTGATTCTTGTAATAGGTACAGGTATCTGAAATTGTGGGAAAGACACTTGCTTTGTATTTCTCTGCTCATTGGTGCCCTCCTTGCCAAAGTTTCACTCCAAACCTTTCTACTGACTGAGATCAAGAGACTTTTGAAGAATACTACAACAACCTGCCATGGCTGGCTCTTCCATTTGCAGATAAAACTAACAAGGATCTCTTAGCACTTTTCTGTGTAAGAAGCATCCCATCCTTGATTGTGGTTGGTCCAGATGGAAAAACTGTGACAGATAATGCTAGAAGTGCAGTGTCCACCCATGGAGCCAAGGCTTATCCCTTCACTGATGCTCATATTGAAAGGCTGGAGAAGGAAATTGAACAAATGGTTGAGAAATCACCCAAGGAGATGAGGTACAGTCAGCATAAACACCCACTTGTATTGACACAGAGGCATGTATATGTCTGTGATGGATGCAATGAAGATGACACTGCATGGTGCTATTATTGCAAAGATTGTGACTACGATCTTCATGTGACTTGTGCTTTGAAGAATCGGCAGGATAAGGGACAGGACACAGATACTGCATTGGATGAAAATGGCAAGCCTACATGAGTAATCTATGATGGAGATGAAAGGTGCTCATTAAACATGATATGCTGAAGGGTCTTCAATTTGGTGCTGTAGAATGCCTGGTTATTGTTGGATAGACAGTTATGTAACTAAACTTTGTTAAGTGGTGCTTACTTAGTAGTGTCAATAAATAGATTGAGTACTTCATAGTCTATGCTCTGGCTCTACTGTGGGAATTCAAGATGACTTTCAGGAATGTATAGTGGTGGAGTTTGCTTCCACCTGTAGATTCTTTTAAATAGTTTGCCTCTGCTAAATTGCCATGTTATTTTGTAATCAGATGTGAATTTTAAAAGCTACATAGTCATGGAGTTTGCTTTGCATCTGTAGATTTTGTTATTTTCTAATCAGAAGTGAATTTTTAAAACCTGCATAGTGATGGAGTTTGCTTTACACATGTAGTTTTTATTAAATAATTTTCTTGTGCACTTTCAAAAAATTGTTTTAAGTGAAAATCAATTTATAATTGGTTTGATGTTATTATTTCAAACAAAGTTTGCTGGATTGTTAACCACAATATTTGTGTCCAATTTAAGTTGTTTTTTTGTGAGGAGAGGCATCCTAAACTCTATCTAACCAAAAGACATATGAATTATTCCACCAAATGGACATACTTATATAGATAATTGGACGACTCCTTATTTTTTTTACTAGTAAAGCAAGATGGATGGCCTAGACACTTCTAGATTCCATGAAGGTCAAGTCAAATCCTAGAAGTGGAAGGCTTTGAGGAAGAAGCTTTATTATTGCTATAACTAAAATGATATTGTTTTCTTTGCAAACTTAGATCCAAGAATATTTTAATTAGATGTGGTCATTTGTGTTTTCTCCAAAGAATACACTTTAAACATAGGTATTTCTAGAAGCTTTGTGAGTTTAAGTCATCTTACTAATAGATTCTCTTGATGCATAACAGGTTTGAACCTTTTCTTCATGGACAATTTGAATTTCTCTTGATACATAAGATGGTTGAACCTATTTTCAATGGAGAATTTGAATTCAGACCATTAGGTGATTGATTATCTTCAATAAAAAAACATATTCTAATGGGTTTGACCAATAGGTGATTCATTATCTTCAATAAAAATACATATTCTAATGGGTTTGTTGATAATGGAGATAAATTTATTTCATATCGACCTCAATGGTTAGGATATTGTTTATATTAGTTACTCATGTCGAGTTATAAAGTATGCATCAGAATTGTGTAACCAAAAGTTGAGTTTCTCACTATTAATTTTTAAATTGAACTTTGGGATTTTTACTATTTCTTCTTACTAAAAGGAAATATATGGTAATAAATTTTCCTATTGTCAATTAAGAAGTTGATGATACTACTTGATAAGTGGATGTGATGCCAAGTTGATGAGGAACACTAACACTATAATGATCCCCATACCAAGTGAAAGAAGGTATTGATTTCTTCAAATACATAATTGCACAAATCTAAATATTATCAAAGAGTGTAGATCTACTAGAATATAAAAGGCATAAACCTTTAAAAAAACTAGATTTAAATCCTTGATTTTAAATATTAAATCTAATAAAGATGAAAAAATAAAAAATAAAATAAAAATAATTACATCTAAAAATCATAATCAAATTATGGACAATCTCAAACAAATTTAGAGGACAATAAGATGTCACAACAAGAATTGTAAAAAATAAAAAAGAGGAAAAGTTTGCAAAAATCTGGCATTCAAACATTCCACAGAAGATCAAATGCTTTATCTGGTTGGCATATAACAAGAAATTGGACACTTGGGAACACTTCCAATCTATATGCTTTTCATAAAAATATCTCAAAAATCTCTCTCCATGATCTAAAGAAACCCATATTGTCATAACTATAACCTTAGATAGAGTTCATCAATCTAAGAGAGGGAGGGAATCACCGAGACAGTGATCCAACTGTAGAGGGGCGAGAGGCCCTAATCAAAGAGCAAATTCAAAGAGAGAGGCATAGTCAAAGAGAGCGACGCACTCAGTCTAAGGGGAACACTACCCAGCTATCCTTCAGAGATTAGACTTGTGCATCAAAGCCTTTTTTCTCAGAGATAAGTCTATGTTGGATTGATCTATTGTACCAATTGTAAATTGCTTGAACATAATAAAAGCTATTATATCTCTCACTGGTTTTCTAGCAAGTATTTTGCCAGGGTCATTAGACCAAAAACTTTTGTGTCAATTTTTATGTGTGATTGCTATATTGGTTAAAAGAAGTGAATTGATCTCATGTGTTTTAGTTTCATGTCATAAATACTTGCATGTGATTTAGAGAGACCTAAGACCAAGTTGGGATCAAGTATTTGAAAGAGATTCTGAAAATTTCACATTTCAAATTAGTCATTTTGGCATTTTCACTCCCATTTTTTCTATGACACCTCAATATAACCAAGAAGAGGCTGCTTATCATTAAAACAAGGCGCATTGGGAATTCTATATTTATTACATTATCATTCTTTAAAATTTTCCTTGAAATCCCCAATGACCTTCAAACCAACCCTCATAGCATCCAATCATTATATAATAATCATATTCATGTAACTTGTAATTTTTTATCCTTCGATTCCACGGATAACAATTATGTAGATCTTCTATATCTACCAATTTCCTAGGTTTGAAGATGTTAACTCCACTAAAAGTTAAGTGCAGCAAATATATTTTCTTCATAACGACAGTTTTTCTCTCCCTTCGTATATCTTGAAGAATTTTTGACATGAAGTAAATTTTTTGGCACCAAGATGTTTGAGACAAATGTGAACAAGTTCTCACTTCAGCTTCATACGGTGAAAGTGCAAACAAAGACATAGGCAACTAGGTTATTCACTAACTCTTCATCAAACAGGCCTTTTTCTAAACTATCAAATAGTTTCAAAAAAGATTAGCGGGTTAACAGGAATTCTTATGTGTTTCCCAATGATGTTATTTTTCTTATTAATAGGTTATACTGGTTAGTCAATGATAGATACTAGACTACCTGTTCTCACTTACCCGCTAACAATTACCTTCACGACGTATTATTGCACCTTCCTCAGGGCAATTGCTAGTTTAATTATTTCTTATTTTTTATAAGTTATGAGTCAAAAGGAAACTAAAGCTTTATGGATATATGAAAGAAAAGAAAAATGAATTTGAAGGCTCAAGAAAACCTCACATCCTATTCATGTTCGTCATTGTTTACTAACCTTGATATTGTGTAATTTGATGAAACTAAGATGATATGAGAGATTTAGAGCCTTTCTATAATCATATCCCTATCTTTTAGGTGGACTCTACCATAAAGTCCCTAGATTTGGGTGGCACAATCTTGATTTTTAGCTTGTTGGTGAGGAATTCATAAAAATATTAGTAATTACTTGTTTAATTTTTTTAATAAAAATATGGTTATGATAATTTATTAAAAATGATACAAAGAAAAGAATATAGATCATTACAAGTATATATCCAACAAAATGTTCTTAAAATGAAAACATATTTACATAACATGATAACAAATTTAATGAAAATACTCCTAATTTTAGGAATGGCCTAGATATTCATTTTCATGTTATTGCAATTGTTTTGTGATTTCAATGTATTTCATTAATTATGATACTATTTCATTATATTTTTTAATTATCAAAGTAAATCTTAGAGAGTTCATGTGATTATAAGTTCTTTTTGAGTAATTTCCTCTGAGAAAAGAGTCCAAATAGGATTTAAATGTTGTATACTTGATCTCAAGTGCCTGAATTTGACCTCTATGTCACATGATGATTTCCGTTAGCTCAAACTTGGTTGGTTTTCATTTATTATTTTGATGGTTGGAAAGGGAGATTAAGGTTTTCCTATAAAGTAAATAGTGAGGTATCTTAAGAGAAAAACTAACCAGTAGTTCCCCTCGATTCCACTCATGATATAGATCCTTTATTTCACAACGAATCTTGTGTTACTACAAAAAGAACATAGATACAAGTGATTAAATACTTAGAGTACTTCAATTAGACAAATTTTATACCCAAATTATCATATTTTCCCTTGAGGTATACAAATCCAATTTAAACAAAAAAAAGCCTCGAGCAAGATGACTCTTATGTTATCAAAGCTAAAATAAGAATGCAGATTAGTATACCCATAAATCTCAAAGCAAGCAATACATGTGTCTCAATATTCCCCATTCCCCATTGAGAATGAGATCAAAGACCACAATGAATCTTGATACCACCACCCAAGAGAATGAAAATATAGTGCTAACTCTTATGCGGGTTTCGCTAACCATAGATAAAATAAGATACCATACAACAAAGTTGAGAAAGTAATATGAAGGAGACACAATCCCACCATTTCCAAAAGTTCCCATAAAACTTGACAAGTGTTCCCAACTTAAACACCACTAGGTGCCATTATAAGGCCACCCAATGAACTAGAGGAAAACCCAAGCCCCAAGTGACACTATCGAATTTAGACAATTAATGTAGTCATTGAAAAAACTTAACTATGATTACACGTACCTTGATAAGTTTGGATCTATAACCAACTATGTGGACTACACCCGTGCCTCTTTGAAAACCGCTATCCATTATCCTATCTTCTCCATTGTTAACTACACTTATAATGCATGGATGTCTTCATTGGCCTTAACATGTACTTATATACTAAGTCTAATCTAAACAACTATTACTCCCCATGAATGTGGGATAATACAATATACTCATAGGATGACTTACAAAGCATGTGTCCAACAACAATATGATAAATTTCATGAACCATAGGTCTACAGGCTTGAATCTAAGCTATTTGAAAAGAAAGATGCATTGGAATTGACAAATCAATGTAAAATGAACAATGGATTCATGACATAAATTTCACATAAATCGGACAAGTACTGCTCATATAATAATTACATCAATCTTCATTAACTATTCAGTAATACAATAGTCATACAATAAAAGAGAATTCAAATATTGTGGATAAGATTCGAATTCGCGAGCTCAAATTAATTGGTTAGCTAACTCAGTTTGAAAATAATCACATCTGGAGCTCACTAGTTTAACTCCGGATAACTAATCCAGTTCACAATCAGTTAACTAATGAATGAGGTAGGTGGAAAAAAGGCGCCACACTCCCTTAAATAATGCAAATTGGCACTAGGATGACTGGCAGTGAACTAACTGGTGGTTATCGAAGCATAACTGATCATGACTGACTACCTACCATAGACAATTGAAGGTAACTACTGGTGGAGCTCATAGAGTGTTCCTATAATGTAGGGATTGGCACCGATGGCACCAATGGAACCAAAACTCCCATTGGCACAAAAACTCAAAAGTGTAGATCACTCTTGGGCATGTCCCCCCTTAGTTTAGTAAAGTGAAAAAGACCTCCTAAGCTAAGGAAAAACGAACAAATAGACTATGTGGGTAAAGGGAGGATTAATTAATCCTAACACAATATACTACCAAAGTAAAGACAAGGGTTGAAACGTGTTCCTAACATACCTTCCCTCTTAGAAAATATTTTTCCTCAAATCTTTATATGTGGAAATGATTGCTAAACATGAAGGAATGGTTCCCATGTAGCATTCTTTGGGTGCATGTCGTGCCATTGAATTAATACCTATGTGATGGATCGAGAGAGAAGATGACGATTTCTCCTATTGAGTATGACTTTCGACTCCAAAATGATGGATCCTTCATTATCTAGTTCTGGTAAGATAGTCTATGCTTTGATGTTGGTGAAAATAAATTTCTTAAGACAAGAGACATGAAATACTGGGTGAACACAAGAAGAAGGAGGAAATTCCAATTTATAAGCAACAAACCCAATATTCTGAAGAACTTTATATGGCCCATAGAACTCTGGAGCTAGCTTATGACGCCCTTTGAGTTTCAGGGACAATAAGTTGCTTGTAAGGCTATGGATGAAGAAAAACCACATCGCCAACTTGAAAAGTGCTCAGAACGGTGTTGATCGGCTTGTTGTTTCATTTAATTTCTTGCCATGTGAAGACTGTCCTACAAAATGTGAAGAATTTGATCTCAGTTTCGGAGAACCATTTCGACTACCTCAACTAGTGAACTGTTAGGGGTGTATGGAAGGATCACTAGCAGTGTTTGACCATAGATTGCTTCATATGGAGTCATTTTAGATGTAGTGTGGTAGGAGGTATTGTACCACCATTCAATGAGAGGGATCCACTTTTCCCATGGATGTTCAATTATTCAGAGTTGAAACATCGAAGATAAGTTTCCAAACATTTGTTGATAACTTTAGTCTGACCATTTGTTTGTGGGTGATCATATTAGAGGAAATTTGGGGTCTAAAATGGGCCTTATAAAAAAATGTGCCATGGATGAGTTGGATTGAGTTGAATTTTTAAACCAATAGAAGTTCAATATCTTTGGTCAACCATTATGGTTGAGTTGGACACATGATGCTTATGTGTCATATTTTTATTTGACAATTGCTAACTCCATATCAACCTCACCTTGGTTAAGTTCTTGAAAAGATCATCTTGAAATAAGATAAATAGACTTTAACTAATAAATATATATAGAATATTTTATTTGATCACTACTTCCAACTCCTTTAAAACATAACTTGCGCATTAATTAAAATTATAGTGGAAGCATTTTGAAATACTAAAAACATCTATTAATGAATTTTTTTAAAAGAAAACTGAAAAATATTTAATTTTAAATGGACTTATCTTGAAATGCTAAATAAAAGATATTTAATATTTTTAATACTATTAAATAATATTTAAAAAATAAATATATTTAATTATTACATCAAAAAATAATTAAAGCATTTAAATACTAACAAAATAAAAATAAAAACTATTTTTAATGTTACTAAAATTATAATGAAATTTGATTTTACATTTTTTCTCTTACCTACCCAATGATCGAAAAAAAATAAAATTAATATGTTTAATTATATTTATTTGCTTTATATAAATTCAAATTATAATAAAATTTGATTTTACATTTTTTTTATCTCACCCCATTGATCCACCGATCCAGCGAGTGACACCCACACCGACCCACCTAGTGACACCCATTGAGTAAATTCATATAAAAAAATAAACATCATCTTAATTTAAATTCATATAAAAAAAGTAAACTTTATCTTAATCAAATTCCAGATGATCAAATAACCACTGAACGAATTCTAAATCAGTCCCACCTTAGGTTTCCATTCGAAAAAGAAAAGAGAAAAGCAGGTAGTGGGCATGCTGGCCAAATTAGTTGATTGGGGTTCGTTTTTCTTGCTTATTTCACAAATGAATTTGATTTGGCTGGTGAATTCAATGGAATGAATGGAAATGGGCACCTTAGATGAGTTGACCAGTTTGTTCCTAAACCTAAGTTACTCAGATTCATTTTTTATCTTGTTTCTTTCTCAAGTGAATTTGATTCTTTCGCCTATTTTACTACCTACTGCTCAAGGCTGCCTACGGACAAGCGGATTTGCTCCCAACCAAAGGGAAGGGCGGCTCTGCTTCGGTTTGATCCAACTATTTATCCCGTGGAGGCCTTTGGGATATCCCATATAGGCGAGGCTCTGGTGCATGCATCCAGAATCGCCATAGATCGCTCACTCAACAGGTAAGGCATAGCGTAGCAACCACTTGGATCTAGAGTGGTGCTTGATTGGCTGGTGAATTCACTAGTCCCTCACAATTGATACCCAAGAATGAGTGGTGAGAAGTTTTCACACAATGTGGACACCAACAGGGTTTAATGTATATACACCGTCACATCTGAGAACAATCCACCGCTAGTAGACAACCTCTTAGCTGGATTTCTCCTATCGAACTCACTGCATCAACATTCGAGGTGCAAAAATCATTTCTACACACTAATTTTCAATGCTGTAATGAAGCGGTCTAGGATGGACTGGTGATGATCATCATAATTGCGGTCTAAGAGAGTGCATAATTTACACAAAAAACAGGCACAACATTACTGAATGCTCACCCATTGAGTCAGGAAGATTTGATGAAACTCTGTTGCAATTGATGGGAAAGCAGATGAAGCTCTACAATTGAAAACTCACTGGAAGGGAAGGAACGATGTTTACTATGTTTGTTTGAATTAAGTTTGGAATCATCGATTTTCCTCCAGCAAGTTGAAGATACACAACCGTTAATCTCCAGTGGATGGTCTGTTGATTTATATCCGGAGAGTTTTTTACTATGTGCTATGGTATGTTCTTTAAGCTATATCTTAGAATTTTTTCTTTCTTGAATCTAGTTACATTATTTGGGTGAATTGGGATCTTGATTAAAATATCATTAGAATATAAAGAAAAAACCCCTTTTAGTTTACCTTGGGGAATGTTTTCCTAACATAGGCTTTGATTTGGGTTGTGCAATGCCCCTGGCCCTTTCAACACTCTATGTTAAGCATCTTTTCTCATTTGATCCATGACTCTGTCGATGTCTATATGGATGAATTCAAAGTCTAAGGGGATTCTGACAGGGTGTAACTTGTGGGCTTTCCTTGGTGTCCAATGCAAAACCCCAAGCACCAGTTGCTATAATATTCATATGTGATAAAGCGGTGCTTATGCACTTGACCAATGGAAATAATTGAACCTACAATGTTGATAGCGTTGTTTTTTATTTTTAAGCAAAGCAAACAGTCAAAAAATCAATCCACACTCAATCAACCACTTCGAATTCTTTTGAAGAATCATTATCTAAGCTGGTAACAATCCTCCATGGGTGTAAGCATATGAACCTCGCCTTGAATAACAATCTTTTTTTACATGATAATGACTAAGGGTATTGTGTTAGGGAATCATAATATTTCAAAAGGTATTGAAGTTGATCTTGCAAAGGGCACTTCCTAAATCATGACTTAGGACTAATTTATTCCTTTCTTTTCCCAAACTTTTCATTAATCATGCTGTTGGTATTTGTTGAGTTACACAAAGGGGTTTGTTGAGGATTTATTGTTGCTATATGAGTGTTTTAAAGCTTCTACACAGAGTTCTTATTTCGTAGGTTCCTTCTATAGAAAACTACATGATTATTTGTCTGGAATTAACTTGTTTTTATTACTCAAGATCCATCACTACTGCTAAAGGATTTTGGATGACTCCATTTTGACACCTATGCCAAATGAGGGCAACATCAGGGAATTAGGGTAACCCCTTAGTCAAGGTTGAAATCCTTGCAAGTACATTAAATCCTTGAAGATTCCAGCTAGGATGGGCCTTTGTATAAGCAAATAACAACCTGGATTTTTAAAAATAACTATTTGTTTGTATGGTAAAATTCTAAAGAGGCCTTATATATAGGTAGAATGTTTCATCTTTTAACATATGTATATATTACTTGTTCGTATTCATAGCATTTGTATAATCATACAACATTTATCTTATCATCACTACTTTGTATGTAGGTCACTTTCATGCAAAATGTCAAATCAACGTCCAAATAATGAATTGAGTTCAATTGTACTTTACAACAAAAAGGACAATGGAGGGACTTGGATTCCTTTGAAATTGTCTATTAGTGATTGGGTTACAATGCAACCATCTAGAAAAGGTGATCATAAGGTGAAAACAGATACCTAGAAGATGTTGAACGACATTGGAAGGGTGTTGTGAAAAGTTTTAAGATGGAAGAAGGACTAAGAAAAGTGAAAGAATTCTTGTAGCTCATGTATATGACAAGAAAGAGATTCAAAAGGAGTCTATTTCCAAGAAACCAAATTTTCCTCAAATGAATCCTAATTGTAATTATTTACCATTTTATATCTTTTATATTTCAATTATAAATAAGCCTTTTTCATGATTTATTCATTATATTTTTATTTCCATTTCTAATGATTATATGTTCATAGGCTTATGCATATAAAATTGGGAAGAATGGGAGCTGATTGAGTCTATCACTAGCATATTGAAAGTTGTGCATTCAAAAATTGGTGAATTAGTGTACTCTAACAAGGATGATAAATGGCTAACGAATGAAGGTATTTGGTTTTACAAGCACAACTACATCCTTCCAAAAACAGGTAGAGCATGTGGAGAACTCCAAGAAATCCCATTACCAACATTTCAATCCAATGAGTGGCCAAATATAGAGCATACAATTTTAATCTCTTTTCGTTATAAGTTATATTTAGAGGTACAAGTTGGAATGAAGGAAAGTGGAGGCGTAGGTGTACATTTAAGCATATTTATGCCATTTTTGGTGTTTCAATATTTTTTTCAGAATGAAGAATCACTTAGGGAAACAAATAAAACATACATGACATCCTCACCTTCTAAGGAACTATTATCAGATATTTTCCATTTTGGTTGGGATACAAGAATCCATGACAAACATGGGGAACAAATAGAATGTCGGGTAAATCATACCAAGTTATCTTTTAGGGGAGTTTTTTTTTATGTCTCATGTTATGGCTCCTAATAGAATGGATTGCAATGTATTTATGTTTCTACTAGTGATATTTTATGTGATGTTGCATCCATTGTTGTAGGTATTGGATAGCAAGACAAAGGTTATATATTTCATTCAAGTTTCGTCGATGGAGATATGTTCGTATATCAGGACAATGGAATTGGATTCCAATAAAGCAAGATGATGATGATGGAACACATTCCCCTATCATACAAGTTGATGTCTTGAAAAATGGGCAATGCTTTAGATCCTTGACAATAGAAGAAAATTAGACATTATTCGATGTAAGACAACAATTGGAGTTGGAAGATGTCAATGATTTTAAGTTTTTTCACAATTGGAAAAAGGTAATAACTTTTGTTACATGAACTTATTGCTTGTAATTGATGTCGCTGATATTTATTTTATGTTACTTAAATATATTGAGTCTTTATCTATATATGTTTTCTTACTTCTTACATTGTTCTTCATAGGTGGGAAAGCGACGAGAGAGTCTTATTTGCTGCAAGGATTGTGTCTTACCATCTAAGCTGGAGATTGAAGAGTGTTAGTACAATGAAGAGATTGAAAGTGCTCATTCTCTGTTTACAAGTTTGATAATGAAAACTATTCATCACATAGTACTTGGTGTCCAAGTTAACTATGATACTTGCAACATGATTTTGTCATTTTCCAAGAGGAATATGAGTAGGATGGTGAACTATGTGGATATTAATCATGATATAGAACTATCATATGGGATGTTACGGAGAGAAATTCCTATGGCTTGGGGTACCACAACAGACAGCTAGACTCCAGAAATCAATCTTTCCCAATATGAAATAGAAATAAAATGTCTAACACTAAAGGATCGAACCTCGTACCTTATTCCAGATGGTTGAAG
The DNA here is from genome assembly GCA_001517045.1 of Pseudotsuga menziesii. Lineage (NCBI taxonomy): Eukaryota > Viridiplantae > Streptophyta > Pinopsida > Pinales > Pinaceae > Pseudotsuga > Pseudotsuga menziesii. The sequence continues at coordinate 9,565 of LPNX010004450.1, read as the reverse complement.
TAGATCCCCGTTGAGCTTTCCAATCTTCATCTTGAATTGATATAATACTTCCTCAACAATAAGTAAACAATACAAGCATACTATATATCATGGTGTTAGATCTATTCTAGCATATATAATCAATAATGTAAAATCATTTGACATATTCCAATGGATACAATATTCATTCAAATACACATTACTGGACAGGAAAATATATTTCTATTAATATGAATCAAAGATTACAAGTGAAAACCTCTGACGGCACGTCAGCGAACCGGAGAAACTGAATCCCCCACTTGGGCCTCCACCACCTCAATCCTCCATCACTCAGATAGCAAGCTCACTAGCAAAAGGAAAGCTTGGGAAGAACACAACAATGCTCCAAGGGAAAAAGGGATGCAGACTCAAGCATAAGTTTTGGAAACAATGGACTATAGTTTCGTTACTCTCAATTCTCTCTTATGATTTCAATGTCTCAAGGGGTTCCTTATATATCTTTTCAAAGGGATACTGAAAGGTCGAATCCGTGCGATCTCAAGGCATATGGAAGGCCAGGAGTCATATGATTCGGATCCAAGTCAAGGAACGCTCCAAAAGGATTTGGATTATGTACACATCCCGATGTACGCGACTATAGGGGGGATATCCACGTATTTACGCGGTTATCGGGGAAAAATCTGCGTATATCACTTTTCTTATATTTTTAGGGATGATCAAGGACACATCAAAAGACAAAAAGTGGTCCATAGGGGCTAATGAGTCTGCAGCGGGACAGGGGAAGGCCATACAATGTGTGATTCACCTAGTGTGGTGAAATCCTCTATAACAGATGCCCCCTAATGTATGAGATCAGAGGGGTTATACGATGGCCGAAATACATTATAAGTCCATCCCAGAAGTGGAGTGATGAAGGTACCTAAATGGAAGACCATCCACCCAATCAGCATAATACCATAATACAACTCTGCATATAACTGCAAGTACATATAGTAGTCCGGAATACATAAGAGTACAATGGCCATGAATAGGCATGAAACATGATAACACATATGTGGTCATCGCCACGCACAATATACATAGATCAGAATCTCCATGATGAAGATATACAAAGGACCATGATCTCCACAAAGACTGAAGATATACAATAGATCAAGATCTCCATAGTGGCTGGAAATGTTTGACATATACTGGAACAAGTCACGAGAGCTGAAATCTCATGAACATTGGCATGATCAAGGAGTTAGCATATAATGGATGCCACCAATCTGGAAGGTCTTCTACACACACCGCTACGAGTACATTTCCTACTATACGAATAGAGGTTTCGAGGTCGAACATAGTAGTCCATCGTCTAATTACCGGTCATTGATGTATACCGTTAACAGATGCGAGATCACCCACCAATAATGAAAATGCGAATCAAGATACTAGAGTGCAAACTAACAAGTGTGAATAAATGTGTTGAGGTCGAACACTTGAGAGAATCCATCGATCAGGGGACATTGATGTATTCCCAAAACTGTCGATGGCAAGAAAATCTGCCACTGATGACTGCAAGTCTCAAGGCACTCAAAAGGACTCTAGACTCCAATCCCAGAATAAATGATCTGAAGTCAATGGGATGAAATCCGCTGGAAGGAGGGCATTAGGGCATCGCCCATCATCCAACGCGAGGTACTCAGCAAGGCTATATAATGTGGAAGGAATTGATCATAAGGTGCACGAACCAGAACTGTACCGGGAATGGCCGACATGCAAATTCAAGATAACTGAGGAATGGCCGACTCAGGTTTCAAATTCCTTCGAACAAGAGCATAACGGTGTATGGTGACTGAATGAAGGCAGTATAGACTTGATATACAAACTAGGACATCTCTATGATGCAGGAGGCATCAATAGAGGCTCCATAGGGACTGGAAGTTTAACCAGTCGGTGGAGATAAACTCATATAAACAAGTACAGCTCCTAAAGTCAAACTATAACCCAACCAATGGATGTGATATATAGTGCTCTATTCAAAGGTGACACGACTCGACAACTACCAAAGATAATATCTTTTCTTGTCCGGATTTTTGGTTTTTTGATTTTTTTGGTCTTTTTCAGTTATTTGAAAAGCTTGAAAAAAGAATAAACTAGCTTTATAGTTACAAACTAGGAGGAGATGAGTGTCATGAGGGAAAACAAACTAGTTCCAAGCAGTGGAACATACCTATGCTCAATGCAAGGATACATGTGTAGGATATCGACACTAGAGGGAAAATCCCCTCCTGGTAAAAAGGGAATCAAGTTGCGAAGGATATAAAGAAAGGCTCTGCATGGCTAGACATGAGACAAGCTCGGGCTATATGGCTGAAACGCAATGTTAGGGGAGCCGGCATAAAGCTCAATAAGACAGGCAAAGCTCATGATAATGCATCCACAACTTGATACAAGGGAGTCTGGGGGATCATGGCCAGCATAAGATCAAGAAGAGTATGAGGCTCTTGCTAAATGTCATGGAAATACTATACAACGGACTCCCAGACCTAAGAGAGGACTCACAGCATGGGTACCAAATGCAAGGGGGAGCTGACTAGGATACCCATGTATAGGAAAGCTCTACCATTCACATAGTATCACTTCTAAAAGCAGCATGAAGGTTCCGTGATACCATGGAATGGGTTCATACCTAAGGTTAAGATGGAATGGTCATAAGGCAATCCATAAGTGGAAGCAGATGTGAAATCCTAACCTATATGCCAGTTCAGACATAATACCTGTGATAGGAACGAACGGGTCGAAACCTCGGAGAGAGTGTACAAACACTAGATCCTACATGACAACCATATTAGTCAAAAACATCCCAAAATAGTCAATATAGAATCCAAACTATAGGATATAGGGAGGAATGATCATGACAATAGCACCCAAAGGAAACAATGCGGTGAACGATGGGACATAAAAAGGAAAGTAAGGTGTAGACCCAATGTTCACGCATCCACTACCACCCCACTGAGGGTGACCATTGGTGTAAAGACCGAGCGAAAGGAATAAAAATCCTCTACAACTGGAGTAGAGGATGGAATATGACCATTCCCAAACCAACGGGCACAGTAAGGTTTGTGGTGCCCCCAAGTCTAACACCAGTGTCTGTACTGGGACCAAGGACGGGTGATAGGATATCAGGTATGCCGAAAATAAAAGGACCCAAAATCAAGAGAGCATAAATATACTCAATTAACCACGATCCCAAAGGCCAACTAGCGCACAAAGAGCACACTCCTAAGAAAATCTACATCCAAAATACAAGCAAACCACGGGGAGGATATGTGAGCTCCCGAATGCAGCAGGTATGTCTCGCCTGAGAGAGGCTTGAAACTCCCATACACTACAAGAGGAGGTACGTAACCAATTATAGTGGCCCTCAGCTTCAACGCATAAAGCGACTGTGCTGTCCGACCTCTACGTGGCCGGGATACATGCAGAATAACCTCTACAAGTACCCCCTCGATATCCTAGGTAAGGTCACTAAGGTCACCTCAATATAATCAAAGCTCAGGCGGACAATCGCACGTGGGATTGACCATATGTGCAGGGTAGAAAAGCCCGAAACTCTCGAAAGAGCCCCCAGATACGAATACAATCCTGGCTATATCGCCGGTGCTACACAGTTACCAACCAGGGGTTATCCCAATCAACAACCGCTCACACTGCCTCGTGCTTGACTCCCTTTTGAGAGGAGGATCCTGAGAACGTTGGTTATATCAAGGATTTCACACACTCCCTCGACAGACACCTAGTTGTTTTCATTTAGTTATCTTAGAGAATTAACTTTCAATGAACTATTCCAAGATCCTAAAACCTAAGCTTTTTGGTGCACCCTAGAAAAGAAAAGAGTGTAATTCATTTTAATTTAGCGTTGATTTTAATTGGCTGTAATTACTCAAAGGGAAATGGCCGTGCAACTAATGAGATTATGACTCAGTAGTGAAATAAATATGCACACCATAACAAACAATGCTAAGTGCAATCTTTGTCAAATGAAAAATAGGGTATGCCACTACATGAGATGTATAAATATATATTTCTTTCCAAATGCCAATGCAATCCTTCCTATATGAAAGCCTAAACACAACTCTCATCCAAGCAATCCAATGCAAGTACCTCCTCAAATCCATATCTAAGATGCAACTAAGAGTGTAACTACTTTGTATTTTTCAATATAAAAGAATGAAAAATGCAATAAAAGTCATCTAAAACTCTCAGTCTCTGCAGCAAGTATAAAAGACAAGCCCAGAAAGACACCAAGACAAAAAGGAAGAATGACTAAAACTACTTTCAAAGAAAAATCAATGAAAAAGTAGTCTCTGGTCACAAAAGAAGCATCCAACAGACAACATCAGACCCAAGGAAGACCCAACCACACTCACAACCCACCCAACAACTTCCCCCAACATCAAACTCACCAAAAGGGAGGATGTACGCGACTGTATAAAGAACAGTCGCGTATGTACACGACTTTAGGCCCAAAACCCGCATGGGAAGGCACATGTACGCGACTTTTGGCCAAAAACCCGCATGGGAAGGCCCATATATGCGACTTTTGGCAAAAAACCCACGTGGAAAAAAGGATTTTAGTCTAAAATCTACGTGTATACGCGACTTTTGGCCAAAAATCCGCGTATGTACACGACTTTTGGCCAAAATCCTGCGTATACAGAGAAGGTAGTGGTAAAAAGCAGGCCACAGGTCAAACAAATAAAGGGGAGTGTCAATGGATGAACATACTATAAAATGCAACCCAGAAACAAAGAGAAACAAAGAGCAAGTCAATAATATCAAGCCCATTGTGCCCGTAAACCCCAAATAAAAACAAGGGACATCCCCAGCAGAGTCGCCATTTCTGTTATGGAGAGAAATTCCTATGGATTGGGGTACCACAACAGACAGTTAGACTCCAGAAATCAATCTTTCCCAATATGCAATAGAAATAAAATGTCTAACACTAAAGGATCGAACCTCGTACCTTATTCCGGACGGTTGAAGTAGATCCCCGTTGAGCTTTCCAATCTTCAGCTTGAATTGATATAATACTTCCTCAACAATAAGTAAACAATACAAGCATACTATATATCATGGTGTTAGATCTATTCTAGCATATATAATCAATAATGTAAAAGCATTTGACATATTCCAATGGATACAATATTCATTCAAATACACATTACTGGACAGGAAAAGATATTTCTATTAATATGAATCAGAGATTACAAGTGACAACCTTTGATGACACATCTGCGAACCGGAGAAACTGAATCCCCCACTTGGGCCTCCACTACCTCAATCCTCCATCACTCAGATAGCAATCTCACTAGCAAAAGGCAAGCTTGGGAAGAACACAACAGTGCTCCAAGGGACCAAGGGATGCAGACTCAAGCATAAGTTCTGGCAACAATGGACTATAGTTTCGTTACTCTCAATTCTCTCTTATGCTTTCAATGTCTCAAGGGGTTCCTTATATAGCTTTTCAAAGGGATACTGAAAGGTCGAATCCGTGCGATCTCAAGGCATATGGAAGGCCAGGAGTCATATGAGTCGGATCCAAGTCAAGGAACGCTCCAAAAGGATTTGGATTATGTACACATCCCGATGTATGCGACTACAGGGGGAATATCCGCGTATGTACACGGTTATCGTTGAAAAAGCCACGTATATCACTTTTATTATATTTTTAGGGATGATCAAGGACACATCAAAAGACAAAAAGTGGTCCATAGGGGCTAATGAGTCTGTAGCGGGACAGGGGAAGGCCATACAATGTGTGATTCACCTAGTGTGGTGAAATCCGCTATAACATGGGATACATTTAAGATATGGCATATGCACCATTGGTTGAATTTGTTAAACTATGTGAATTTGGTTGAATGGTATGCCCATAGCCAAAGTTCATAACTAAATATCAAGCATTGATTAAAATAGATCAACGGTGGTTGTAACTCACTTTAGCAACTGCTTAAAAACTATATCAAGTTATTTGGAAAGTTGTTGAAGCATTGGCTTAAAAGTGAGATGCTTTCATGTGTAGGGAGTCCATTTAATTACAGAGTCACATGTTTAAATCCTAATAAATGTTTTAATACCCTAACACCAAGCTTTAAATGTCATCTTATGCCACTAGAAGTTTTAAAAGAAACGTCTTAGAGTGAGAAGACTTGTATCAATCCCGCGTCATCCTTAGTCAAGTATGCAGAGGGTTCTAATTTAAGAATGATTAGTTTCTTTTAATTCAATAAACTAGAAGCAACTGGTGTACTTAAGTCTCTTAGAAACAGTCGGTGTACTTAAGTCTCTTAGAATAAACCTATGTACATCTGTGAAGGCATACACATGACTTGGCCTTAGGTAGTATAAAGTTGTTGTCATTCAAGAGTCAATATTATAAGCTTGTTTGGTGAAGAAATATGATAGATGGGAACTATACTGTAACTTGGCAATGCATCAGTTTTGCACCACATATGCAATCTTATGCCATATAAAGGTTACTTTAATGAAAAGAGTTGTTATGCATGATAATGCCTGAAAACCATTTTTGCAAACCTTCCTTTATGATAAAGTAGGAAAGTATTGCTGGTTACTCCAAACTCATTTTATATCACTTTATTCCATTTTATAAGGGTTCATGTTCAAGTGGTGAAAAGGAGATTTATTCCTAGTGTTGGCATTCACAATGTTGAATGTTCTTATTAATGGTTATTCCAAGGTAGGTATGAGCAACCAAGAAATGGAACTTTTGCATGAAATGAAACAGATAGGGTTGAATCCCAGTACCTCAACATACAATATTTTGATTGGTGCATACTGCAAATATTGCAACAGTATCAAGGTTACAAGGCTTCTCAAAGAAATTGTGGAAAATGGTTTCATGGTAATTGCTAGTTCCTTTCAGTTTGTCATTAATCAGTTTTCCTTAGTAAGAAAGAGAGGGTGTGCAAAATGATTCCTAAAAAATATACTAGAAAAGGTTTCATTTCGAGCACATCGATTATGTCAAATTGAAGTCAGTGAAGGGGTATTAGATTATTGGCTTCATGATTAAACCCAATGTCACCTCGGTTTAGACTCCTTCACTTATTTGGGAGCTGCATAACTTAGGGGAAGAACCCTATTGTACTTGCATACATTATCAACAAAGCATATGTTTTTCTGTGTAATTATATGATAATGATGAGTTCCTTGGATATGAAGTGAACCTAAATTAGGTTTATGCAAGTAATTAGAGTAGGATCCAACTATAGACCAACAATGAGCTACCTCAATCAATTGAATCTGAATTCTTAGTGTATACCAAGAGTGCAATAAGGGTGGATGATCAATTCACCATATTAAGGGTGAATTACCAAAAAAATAGTATTTTTTCCTCCCACCAAGAGAAATGGATTACCACTTTCATGGGAAATGGGAAAAGGTTGCAACAATTTTGGACTTCACAATATGTGTTTTATCCCTTCAACATGTTTCACATGAAGCCACAATTTTTTTGCATTTCCTTTAATCCCCTTCCAAAATAATTTACTCACATTGTAATAGGTCTAAAAATTCCACCATGATTAGGATCGGGAGAGGAATGGAATTCTATTAAGACCCTCTCCTTAAAATATAGAATTGGGCACAAGATAAAGGCAGTGCTTATAAAACAATCATATCACTTGAGAAGGCATACATTTTCTCTTTTTTTTAGATCATGTAGCATAACAATAATCCTCTAGTCTTAGACATTTTGATCCAATATCTCTTATTTCCATCATGGTTCCATAGTAGATATTTCTTTTAGTTATTGTAGGCAAGATAAGGAGTATGCAACCACATTGTTTACCTCTTCTTAAACATATTTTCAAATTCAAAACCTTGTAATTAGCTTTCCCATTCAACTTGTTATTCACTCAATCTTTTTTGTTATAAGAAATACTTCAAACATTGGCATTTTGTGCCTAGGTATGCATTTTTAGATCTTAAACCCTAAAAATAGTGAAAAAATATGAAAACCCTAGATTCTGCAAAATCCTAAAACCCAAAAAATTATTCCAAATCTCAAATTCCAAGTCTTCCTAAAATTTTGGCTTCCCATTCTAAGCCTTAATTTCCCTAAAACATCACCTCCTATTCCACCTGGTTCCCTAATTCACCTCCTAGATACCTGCAAAATGGTCAAGATATTAGAATTAGGGGTTTTTTGGTTGCTTTAGAGTTTAAACATACTTTACTCTTGGTAAAGCCCAAGCTCATGAGGAAGCTATCCATTCCACCGTACCATGTCCTCGGTGCTTGTTTCAATCCATACAAGGCCTTCTTTAATTTGCACACATAGTTCTTTTTGTTATGTGTCTCGAATCCCAGTGGTTTTTCCATGTACACTTCCTCCTCGACTACACATTTCAAGAAAGTTGTCTTGACATCCATTAGGTGTAATTTCCATTTCATAACTGTTGCCAAAGGAAGTATGGTCCTTATAGAAGTGTAACTCACCATGGGTGCAAATGTCTCTTTGTACTCTATGCCTTTTTTTCTATGAGAAGCGTGGTGCTACAAACCTTGCCTTGTGTTTCTTGATGTCATCTGCAACATGATTGATCTTGTAGATCCATTTTGAAGTCACGACATACTTCTTCTCCCGTCTCGAAACAACCTCTCACACAAAATTCTTCATGATGATTGATATTCTTCGATCATCACATCCTTCCATCCTTCTTTTTTTAGCCTCTTCATAGGTGAGAGGTTCTTTATTAATAATGTCACATAACAGTGCCACGTAGCTATTGTAGGGTTTTTCCCTCTTTCTCTCTATGTATTCCCTCTTGAGTGTCATACCTTTCAGTTTCTCGTAAAAGCTCCCGTGCCCATGCCCGTGCCCATGCTGGTTTCTTCATGTGGGAGTCCTCAAAGAATATCTCTACCGGCTCTTGTAGTTCTTTCATATAGTGATCTTCACGGTCTTCTGGAATTGCTTCTCCAATTTCCATGTCTGGCACTCTCGTCTTCAGGTTCCTCGACTTCCTGAACTTTAAGATAATTGGTGTATTGCACCTTCCATTTTATCGAAACTATATCACATTTTTGCGATTCAGTAGCCTACGATTTAAACTTAAATAACAAGGACTCTATATATTTGCGTTTTTCCTCCAGTTTATGATATTTGATCATCAAACGGATCTTTCTGCATATTCACTGACACTCTATTTTCTGCAAAACGAAATTATTTCTAAAACATTATGAAAACAGTGAAAACTACAGCGTGCGGAAAAAAAAAAGTGAGATTCGCACATGGCAATTTCATCACATCTATGGTTTAAACAAATACCAAAACACTTCAACATTATTATAAATTATAATTCAGACATGTGAGGTTCTGGCATCACATCACTTGTTGTGCAGATGTTAAGACACACTGTTAAATTGTTTTGCGAAGAGTCCGATCGGAAGAATAAAAATCCACAATGTATCCACTAAGTTTTTTATACAGAACACTATTAAATCCAGCCATTTCCATTAAAAATTATGTACACATAAAAAAGTCATCACTTTTCAAGTTGTCTGTATGTATGATAGT
>LPNX010004448.1:265652-272912 GCA_001517045.1 Pseudotsuga menziesii | reverse complement strand
ATATATATATGATTGTTGTAGGTTACCACTGGGAAATATGCCTCTAAAGTGTTGGCTTATGCACTTCAGAGTAGCACAGAGGTTAAAACATCCACTCTACATTATTTACTGATTCTAAAGCTAAGCAACTATCTAAACCACAAAGGTCATCTTATCATGTTAATTGTAAGAATGACAAAAAAAAATCAGACACGATAAAAATTGACATAAAATGTTCAAATAAAAAATAGAGGACATCAAAATACATAGTACTTGCTTCAAGACCCAAAGCATAAACCATAAGATTCATGATTGTCCATTAATGGCAAAGTATTACCTAACCCAATTTCTAGTCAACTAAGCACCTCATGGTCGAATCATGGTATTGCAGTAGTGTGCATACATCCTTCACTTGAATGATGTTAGGATTGCCAAGAACTAAAATCATTCAAGTGAAATATGTATACAGACTGCTCCAGACATTATATATCTACTCATTCGATTTACTACAAAGTGTTGTAGCTTGCTTAGTGCTCCTCTCTATTTATCATTTACGTTCAACTTCACCGTGAAATCAACAAGTCCAGGCAAATATTCTAGTACAATGCCTTTACAGTAACCGAGAAAAATAATGATGTTGAGTTCTTGGAGATCTTGTAGAGTGGATGTTTTAACCTCTTCACTACTACTCTGTAGTGCATAAGCCAACACTTTAGAGGCATTTTTCCCAGTGGTAACCAATGAAAATCATATATATATAATCAATGGTGGTGAAGAGTGGACATTTTCAGATCTTCTACTTGGCACGTTCAACAATGAAAAGAATGTTTTAAATACATTTATATCAGTCTATAATATTTGTTGATTTATTCCTTTTAGCTTGTCTTAATGATGCTTGTTTTCCCATATTAATTTTCAACCCTAAGGTAACGCTAACTTTTTTTCCCATACTAATTTTCAACCCTAAGGCAACCCTAAGGAATACAATTGATCAGATTCACAAGAATACTGGACAAACATTCAAAGGTAACACCTCTAATCCAGGAATATTGACTACATCCACATCACCAACCTTCAACAGACTAAGAATTCAAGTCTAATACTAAAGTAGCTAATCCAAAGAAGAAATAAATAAGAGAGATCAGTAATATGAGGGGATCATCCACCTCAATCATCCATAGGATGTCAATAGCAACAGCACATAAAAGACTCAAGTGCTAAGGGATAGAAAAGTTGGAAAGTGCCATGATCAGTACATTCACCATCAGTGAATTCAGTAAACTGAAAAATGGCCTGAGGCCACGGCTAATGCTTCTTTGGATAAGCTATCAGCCTTAGTATTGTGTTCTCTGAATATGTGAACTGCTTTTAGCTGGATGAATTAAGGTTCCATATCATGGATACGTTGACACCAGCCATCAAGTGCACGTAAAGTTAGTGTTGATCTTCTATTGAACCAATTAATGATGGCTATGGAGTCACCATGAATGTGCAGAGTGGGAAGAACCATGGATTTAGCACAATAAAGGAGAGTCCATAAAGCAAGTAGTTCAAATCTGGTGTTTGTACTCAGACCAACACCCAATTTGAAGCAAAAATAGTGGTCCTGGGTGATCAAAAGATGAACACCTATACCTCCAATTTGATTGGCTGAAGCCCCATCAAAGAAGATGTAGGTACAATTATCGAAATAGTTTATTTAGTCAAACTTATTACCTTTCTTTTTTGCGTTGACTTAGCCTCTTTCAATTCACTAAATCTAAAATAGCTAATAAGTGTTGGCTAATAATGGTGATGATTCCTGGTATTATGTTTCATTAGGTTGCAACATGGCAAACTTGTGAAACAAAATACCAAGAATCGTCACCGTTGCTTAGCTAAACACTTGTTATATTTTGTGAGACATAGTTCATGTGGACAGAGTTCTTGAACTCTATCCTCATCGACAGTTTTGTTTGATGATGATATTAAGAGGTATATTGTAGAAAAAAAATTAATATTTTGAAAAAATAGTTATCGTAAGTGGATTACTTCATTCAATCACTTAATGAAAATATCCGACATAGTCCAAGCTCTCATGGTGTTTAGAGCTTGGGAATTACTGGGTTAGGTTCGAGTTTCTTTCTAATATAAGGTTTCTATAATGAAATACCTTAAAGAATAAATCCATAACATTTGGCAGAATTCTGGAAAACCCCTGTTGTCACTACAATTGGAAAATACTGGGTTAGGTTCGCGTTTCTTTCTAAGATTGACAAAATAAAAGTTGCATGCAAAACAATGTCATGCCAAAAGGCCCTATAATATAGTTGTTATGGAGAATAAATAGGAAGAAGACTGTTAGTGAGAGAAGGTACACATACCAATAATAATAATGTTGATATTACGTCGAGATAGGTGAGGCATGCAAACAATGCATGTAGCAGAAGATGTAGGTACAATTATCAAAATAGTTTATTTAGTCAAACTTATTACCTTTATTTTTTGCGTTGACTTAGCCACTTTCAATTCACTAACTCCAAAATAGCTAATAAGTGTTGGCTAATAATGGGGACGACTCATGGTATTATGTTTCATGGGGTTGCAACATCACAAACTTGTGAGGCATAATACCACGAGTCGTCACCATTGCTTAGCTGAACACTTGTTATCTTTTGTGAGATATAGTTCATGTGGACAGAGTTCTTGAACTCTGTCCTCATGGACAATTTTGTTTGACGATGATATTAACAGGTATGTAGAAAAAAAATTAATACTTTATAATGATCTTCAATGATCTAGGGGTTAGGTTCTAGTTTCTTGCTTATAACAAAACATGGCTCGGCAATCCTGCTTGGGGTAGCGACCGTTTTTTATCCTTCTCTAACGAACCGAGCATACATGTGAGAAAAAAAACTCTAACTATCATGGCTATGGTGGAACTTGAATCCTTATCTAAACCTCCCTTACACAACAGGATTTGAACCTGAAATCCGACATCAAAATCCAACGTCATCCAACATTTCGCACAGATGTGTCGGACAACAATCACTGAAAAAATTGTCGATAAAAAAATATTTATATCGTTGTTGAATATCCGACACAAAGGCATCGAAATAGATACATCTATGTTCATCATCAGTAGACAGATGACAATTGATCAGCTTCACAAGAATACTGGACAAACCTTCAAAGGTAACACCTATAATCTAGGAATATTGACTACATCCACATCACTAACCTTCAATAGACAGAGAATTCAAGTCTAATACTGAAGTAGCTAATCCAAAGAAGAAATAAACAAGAGAGATCAGTAATATGAGGGGATCATCCACCTCAATCATCCAAAGGATGTCAATAGAAACAACACATAAAAGACTCAAGCGTTAAGGGCTAGAAAAGCTGGAAAGTGCCCTGATCAGTACATTCACCATCAGTGAATTCAGTATATTGAAAATGGCCTAGGGCCAAGCCCATTAGAGGAAATTTGGGGTCTAAAATGGGCCTTATAAAAAACTATGCCATGGATGAGCTGGATTGAGTTGAATTTTTAAACCAATAGAATTTCAATATCGTTGGTCAACCATTATGGTTGAGTTGGACACATAATGCTTATGTGTCATATTTTTATTTGACAATAGCTAACTCTATATGAACCTCACCTTGGTTAAGTTCTTGAAAACACTACCTTGAAATAAGATAAATAAACTTTAACTAATAAATATAGAATATTTTACTTGATCACTACTTCCAACTCATCTAAAACATAACCTTCACGTTAATTAAAATTGTAGTGGAAGCATTTTGAAATACTAAAAACATTTATTAATCAATTTTTTTAAAAGAAAACTAAATAATATTTAATTTTAAATAGACTTATCTTGAAATACTAAATAAGAGATATTTAGTATTTTTAATATTATTAAATAATATTTAAAAAATAAATAAAACATTTAAATACTAAGAAAATAAAAAATAAAAACTATTTTTAATGTTACTAAGATTATAATAAAATTTTATTTTACTTTTTTTCTCTTTTACCTACCTATCCATTAAACCACAATTTTTTTTTATATTAATATGAAAATTAATATGAATGTACATAGTTTATTATTTTATTGTATGTGATGTATTATTTTTTATATGAATTAATATAAAATTTATATTAAAAAATAATAGTGATTTTTTTAATTTGTTTAATACTATTATAATTATATTTTTCATTATAAATGAATATATTTGAGTTTTACATTTATTAAATATATAAAAAGTAGTGGTCTATTCATTTAAAAAAATAATAATATAAAATTCAAAAGTTTCCTATCATTTATTACGTGTGCACAAGAATCTAAATATTTCATTAATATTTTTAACCAATATCTCTTAACTCTACATTAACTCAATATAGTTGTCAACTACCATTAATGAGACGATTTAGGTTGACTTTCATTAGATTTTCATTAGATTTAATCTGACATGGCATATTTGTAGTGTGATGTGGATTTTTTTATTATTTTCCTTAGGAGGCTCATTTTAGACCCCAAATTTCCTCTACGGTTAATGCTTATTTGAATAAGTTATCAGCCTTAGTATTGTGTTCTCTGAATATGTGAACTGCTTTTAGCTGGATGAAGTAAGGTTAACATGATAGAGTTGAAGTTGTTCCCTGATAGTGATCAAGTAACTAGCAAGTATTGGATGCATACACTAGCAAATAGGTGGAATAAACCTCAATACATCCCTAACCTAAGACTTTCATCGAGAGAAAGTCCACATACCAATAATAATAATGTTGATAGTATGTCGAGATAGGTGAGGCACGCAAGCAATGCATGTAGCGGAAGATGTAGGTACAATAATCAAAATAGTTTATTTATTCAAACTTATTACCTTTTTTGTGCGTTGACTTAGCCACATTCAATTCACTAAATCTAAAATAGCTAATAAGTATTGGCTAATAATGGGGAGGACTCTTGGTATTATGTTTCATGGGGTTGCAACATCACAAACTTGTGAGGCATAATACCACGAGTCGTCACCGTTGCTTGGCTAAACACTTGTTATCTTTTGTGAGATATAGTTCATGTGGACAGAGTTCATATAGTTCATGTGGACAGAGTTCTTGAACTCTGTCCTCGTGGACAGTTGCTTTCTAATATAAGGTTTCTATAATAAAACACCTTAAAGAAGAAATCCATAACATTTGGCAGAATTCTGGCAAACCCCTGTTGTCGCTACAATTTGGAAAATACTGGGTTAGGTTCGAGTTTCTTTCTAACCCAGGGCTTTTATAATGATCTTCAATGATCTTCTCTAAACCTCCCTTGAGCATCTCATTTGGGTAGAGTCGGCTTAATAGCTTATTTGGGAACCAGTTGCTGAGATAACTCACATAAAAACAATCAAACCAATTTGAATGCGAACCAAAATGTGATGGGTTTGTCCACTAATTGTAACGCTCAGACTGACCAAACTTCAAAATCCATATCAGCCAATATAGGTCAAATGCGGGTTAGCTGAAACTGTGAAATTGGGTCTGTCATTAGCTGATCAATGTAAATTCATGCACATCGAAGAAACCCATGTTTGAAAGCTGATAAGTACAGATTGAAGTTGGTGAAGAAGCAGGTAGTATAGACAGAGACCCTTTGGGTTGTTAGTTATGAAAGAAACCATTCTCCTATTATATTACCTCATACAAAGAATCTGAATTAGATGGTCCATATTGTTGAGCTTCTGATGAGGAATATTTTGTAGGCAAACCCTTGTTTGATGATGAGATGGAAAATGCATGCATTTATCCATTTCATGAAGAGTTGGATGTTATATTTGAAATCAATAATCATAGTTTTGGGGGCCCCATATATGATTCATCTAGTGAAGCATATAATGAGGAACCTAAATATTTGGAACCTATAGAGCAACCAAGCATCCACTCTATAGGATTTCCAGGAACTAGCATCATTATATCTATACTCATTCGATTTCGTACAAAGTGTTGTAGCTTGCTTAGTGCTCCTCTGTGTTTGTCATTTACGTTCAACTTAATAGTGAAATCAACAAGTTAAGGAAGATCTTTCTAATACATCTCCTTAGTCTATTATAGTCCAAGCATTAGCATATTCAATGACTTTCCCTCATGTTGGTAATCCATGTGTTTCCCCTGTCCAATTTGGAATACACAGCAAACATCATAGAGACGTTATGAGACTTTGTTGCTGATCTATGGCTTGGAGCCAATTGTGAGCATATTGATCGAGCCATGTTCTAAGACAACACTCATTAACTAACTCTTCTAAGACCAGAATTCCAGGCTCCGATTCCGCATGTTAAGGAACGGAATGACCAATTGGGGTGCTTATGATAAACCCCAACCCTAGCTATTGGGAAACGGTTTTATGAGTTTGAGGTGCCATAGCAGCTTGCCAAAGTGAGCGGTTGATGGTATCAAATTATATAGCATAGGGTCCCCCTTCCCCCTTAAGGAAAGTAAATATTGGACCGCCGATTTTTTAGATCGACAGAAAGGAGCAAACATCACAGTGCGCACAAAAAACCCTTGTCACAGGATGCCCAAAAAAAGGAGGTCATGATGCTTACCTGTTGAGCCATGAGGTCCAAATCCAAACTGTGAACTCCAAAACGTGAACCGTGTGCTCCAAATTTGTACCTTCAGCTCCAATTCTCAACCATGAGCTCCAATTATCAACTGCAAGCTCCAATTCTCAACCCTGAGCTCCAATTATCAATCGTGAGCTCCAATTCTGAACCCTGTGCTCCACCGGACCTACTCCCAAATTCACAAAAACCTCCAAATTGAACTGAACTGTCCAAAACGAGTCGCAACAATGTCCAAATACACTTGTCATTTTTTATTATATATTATATGTATTTTATTTTTTTATATATTATTTTATATTATATGTATTTTATTTTTATTATATGTTATTTTATATTATATAAATTTCCATAATAGTATTTTTTCATTAGGCATAGTATTTTTAACTTAGCTATATGTATTTTTTAATATATGTATTTTTAACTTAGGAATAGTATTTTTTATTATAATATGATGATGATGATGGCGATCTCACCTAATCCCTACAACGAAACCCCTGAAGATGAAGATGATGATGGCGACCTCAGGTAATCCCTACAATCTCACCTAATCATTATCGTTATGTTGATCATCATTTTCTTCATCATCATGATCATCGTCATGATCATCATCATCATTGTCGTTGTCGTCTTCAACATCGTGGTCTTCATTATCATGACCCTCATCATCATCATCATCATCGT
>LPNX010004448.1:255652-260652 GCA_001517045.1 Pseudotsuga menziesii | reverse complement strand
TTGGTATACCGTATATCCTTCCATCATAGAACCCTCCGCATGTGATTGTTGTCTCACCAAACCCTTCATAAATTTCAAGTGCCTCTCAACCATCCACATGGACCTTGAGTGCACAGGTCCACACAACTCAATCTCCTCAACTTGGTGTATGAGGTAGTGTTCATGTACATTGAAAAATGCCGATGGTAGATGCTTCTGCATTTCACACATGAGACGAGGAATTTATCTCCTCCAATAATTTATATCTTCTTTATGTATTTATTTAGATGTCAACCATCTACAAGTGATGCAAACCAATAATGATATTTAACAAAAATAAACATTAAATTACAATATATGCTGGAATAGTACACAAAAAAAACAAATATAATTTATTATACGGAGAATTAAAGAAACACTAAACACATGCAAGTAATTGCCCGTTACCTCATGTATTTACCAAGATTATATATAACTTGTTTGACATTGTTTTCAAAGTTGTTTGGGAGAGAGAGAGGTAGAACATACTGTATCAATATACAAACCATGCCATTTATTAAACAAAGAGTATACAAAGAAGAAAAAATTATATGGACATAAAAATAATAATTACCTTGATGAAGACATTCCAATCATGTGTTTTGACCCCCGCAAAATCACCTTTTTTAGTTATGATATTCTTCAAGTTTGCACAAAACCGGTGGGAGATTTAATTTTCTGCATTACTTCTTTGACAACATTGCTTTGTTGCTCCGTAAACATCCATGGAATTGAGTTTATATTAACTTGTTCTCCATTGGTATGAAATTGGATGACGTATTTCATTGCATGGTTGCTTTCTTGAATGTCTTTGCACACTTTCACAACTTTATCTTTCTCCCTCATTAGCTCTAGTAGTTGCCATAAGGTTTTAGTAACATTCTTTCCAATATGCATTATATCAAACAAATGAGCAATTTGTAAGTGCTCATAGTAGGGCAACCTGCTGAATTGAATAGGATAACTTTTCATTCCTCGTGGAAGACCATTAATGACTTCATGATCACGATGGACATCATGAATATTAGTTTACAATTAATAAATTACATCATAAATAAAATATGGCCACTGCAACAAAGAACTAACAATAAAAATTAAAATACATAAAAATTTATATACGATGATCCATACATACCATGATGACGATTTCTATTGTATTGCATCTTCCAAAGGTGAGGTGTCATTCTCGGTGGTTTTAATGCAGTCTCCTGCTTCCCATTGAAAATATTTCTTTCAGTTGTTCTATACATGTGATTCTTAGAGAGGAAATGCCTATACTCATCAAACACCTCCTTTCTTAATCTTTTTGAATGACGATATTTTATCTTAGGACCACAAACTGGACATGCAAATTTACCCTTTGTCTGAAGACCTACAATATTTAGATATGGAATATCTATGTCAAATATATTCATATATAAAATATTCTAACTACTCCATATCATTAAATGCAATTAAAGTGGAACTTAAAATTACAAACCACAAAATGAAGTTAACCCAGGGGCATCGTGTATTGTCCATACAACCATTGCATGTAATTGAAATTTCCTTTGTCGTATTGGTCAAAATACATCATACATAGTTATGCCATTCCATAACTTTAGTAGCTCATCTACAATAGGTTCGATGTATACATTCATATCTTTGACTTGGAACTTACCTGATTTATAATTTGAAGTACATATAAAAAATATCATTATGAGAACCACTAAGATATATAAACCATGCAGAAGAGTAAAATAATAGATATATATATATATGTAATTAAGATACATATTACAACAAATGAGATGCCACAACTACATTATAAATAAAACAGTTTTCATCAATAAAGCTTGGAATAATCATCGACAACATTATGTGCTCCCTCTTTATTGACAACCATGGAGGAATGTTATTGTTGATAACAAAAATAGGCCACACCGTGTAAATGGATTTCATCTATGCAAATGGATTAACACCATCTGCTGCCAAAGAAATCCTAAGATTACATGGTTCTTCTTTAAAGTGAGGCGACTTTTCATCAATATCTCTAAAAGCAGTACCATCTACAGGCATTCAGATAACATCATCTTGAATTCTGTTCCTGGCATGGTAATCCATAAATTGTGCTATGTTTTTGCACCTGAATAGTCATTGCAAATGTGGAATGATGGGAATATAACTAAGAACCTTCTGAGGCACATTTTTTGTTACTTTATCTGTACGATATCTACTTACATGACATTTCGAACATTCTGTTGCAAATTCATGCTGATTATAATATATAACATGGTCATCGGGGCATGCATGAATTGCTTCATAATGCATTCCAATCTCTTTCATGATGGAAGATAAATCTAGATATGTGCGAGGTAAAATATTTGATGGTGGTAACAAAAATTCAGCTATCAAGCTACCAAAAAAATAAAATGTTAATGTAATAAATAAATAATATTAACGAAACACGCTTCATCCGTACGATGATCAATAATGAGTTAACAATACAATTATTAAAGGAATACAAATAAAATTTATCACGATCCTATATATCTGATGGATTATTTTAGATACCTTAGCATCCGTGTGATTGCAATGTTTGAAAGACCATTCATAACCTTCAAGTTTATTATCAACAATATAGTAGAGAGAAGATTTGTTTTGGAGCCTTCATAAAGGGGTTCATATGCCTTATCGAGAAGAGGTATATCGTGAACATCATCATTTTCATTATCAACATCATCGTCATCCATTCTAAAGTTAAATGAATCATGGATCAATTTATGTGTACCATCATCTTCAATTACATCATCGGCATGATCATCTTGTTCAATATGGTCATTCACTTGTTCTCCATTAAACATACACGCTCCATGATCCTGATCCTGAACTTGTTCTGAAAGCACTTCCTCTGGATGACATGCTATAGGGTGTCTTTACTTTAATATAAATACATGGAAACATCAATAGATATACATTAATATATGGAAAAAAATACATAAAATTACCAAAAAAAATGAATATAATAATGTTTATAATGATAAACCTACAAATGGACGATATTCGTTCCCCCTCTCAGCATGTCCATGTTCACTACAATGTTTTGTGGCTGTTGAGATCAATATTATTCTCCTCTTAAATCCCCTGCATTGAGTACACAGACAATAACATTTTCCATCACCCCTTCGTTTCACTGCATCCCATAGTCTAGCAAGCAATTGTCTGTTGTCTTCGTTTGGATCCAGAATATTTAATCTATTTGACATTTTGTCATAAAATTAATTAATGAATATAATCGGTTGTCTTAAAAAATCAAGTTCCACGCATCAACATTTTGTCAAACGGAGAGAAGTCGAAGAATAAAAAATTCCTGGCAAACTGTCTATCGATGGAAAAAAAAAATCCCACAACCGGCTGTTGAAGAATAAAACAATTCTTGAAAACGTCCTTCGAGGAACAAATAATTTTCATAAATTGTCCATCGCTTATACAACAAACATATCAAAATGTTTAAAACAATTTATATTTATAATGGACATGCATCGGATATTCGACACCTTGAACATAGTTACCATTGAAAGTATGGGACCATAAAATTTAAATTCATGTAAACCTTAATTTTTTTTTATGAAAAATCCTATACATCCCGTCAGATATCCGACTCTTAGGGGTCGGATAACTGACATTATTGGGTTCACAGACTTCAAAGACCCGACATGGAAGTGTCAGTTATCCGACACTAAAAGGGTCGAAAATCTGACGCCCTCGTGTCGGATATTCGACGGCTCTATAAGTATTTTGTTATCGGCATTCTTTTGAGTGATTGTTGTTCAACACATCTATGTGAAATGTCGAATGATGTTGGATTCTGACGTCGAAATTTGGGTTCAAATCCTGCTATGTGAATTCAAATCTTATGAGCTTGATTTTTTGATAGATTCAGGTTGCCAAATGAATTTGGCAAAAGGAAATGCTATACCGTCTTTTTACTAGGAAAAAACAAACGAACATGGTGTAGCCATTGAAGGAACTCATGTACAACTCAAAGGATGAGTTTGATATTTTCCAATAAGAATCAGTGGAATAAAAGAAGTTTTGCATATCAATACGCTAGACGACCTAAAAGAATATTGCATCATAGGATCACCCTTCTTACATAAAGTCAACCTTATTACAATTGATGAGCCCAATATGAATTTTTCTTGTACAATAAATGGCAGAAGAGTTTCCACCCCTCTATAATATTCTACTTCTTTCAAATGTAAGAATCTTGTTCCCCAATCTAACCCCACTCTTAGTCTTGCAGAACTGTTCAAAATGGAAAGATGCATCGCATATGCAGAAATGCATAAAGAATCTTCTCTCTCCAAAATTTCCTCTAAACTAGAGAAGGATTGCATCTCAGAGTCACCTAATGCATTTTGTACCAGGGAAAAATAATTTGTCTCCTTACCTTTTAACCCCCTAGAAAAACCAAAAGCTCAAAAATCCTCTGCTGCCCTTATGTCTCCCCCAAAAAGATAATTCTGTGCAAATGAAATCAAATAACTCTTAGACAAAGGCCTTATAGAACCTTCTAAGAGCCCTTGGGCATGCCGAGCATTTGTTGTCAATAAACACTGAGATAAAAAGAGGAAAACCCTGACTGGTTGTGAATTTTAAACCCTTGAACAAAATCCTTGAACCATTCTATTACCCTCTGCCTGATAAATCTACTCTACTTCAAAGAATAGCAGGATGCACCATTTTTAGCAATTTTGACCTAAAGTCTGGTTTTTACCAGATTGGAATTGAAGCAAAATACCGGTAAAAAAATTCCTTTGTTGTTCCTCATGGGAAGTATCAGTAGAAGGTGCTTCCATTTGGCATTAACAATGCACCATCATAATTCCAGAAAAGAATGGAAGATATATTTAGATAAAAGAAATGGGAATTAGTGTACATAGATGATATTCTTATTTGTTCCAACAATTTGCAGGAACATTTGAAACATATTCAACAAT